>JAIOJX010000018.1:9202743-9218743 GCA_022376925.1 Tragulus kanchil | reverse complement strand
TATCCTATGTAAAGATTGTACATTCTGCTATTTTTTAATTGAGCATGATAATGTAGAAGTTCCCCAAGTATTTGGCGAATCGCCCACATATATTTGTGAGATCTATTTATCCAAGTTTAATCTAATCTCAGCCTGACCATGTGTAACTCCTCTCCTTTTTGAACCAAAATGTCCTACTTTCCAAATATATGTCGAAATTTTTCCTTTTATTTTAGTAGATATAATTCCATATTCAGATTAGAATCCTCAACTCCTAAACACCCGAATTTTTAGTGAACACTAAGAGGCAAGTAACTGGGAACAGTTTGTCACACCAGCATTTTCTGCTTGGAAATGTATGCTTTGGTTTTCCTCTCCCAAGAAGGCGAAGGTTGGTTAGCTTCGATTTGCCCAGCAACCGATGTTCCGCCTCCTTATCCCTTTTGAAATGACCCGATAGTCAATGAATTCTTGCCATTTAACTTGGTTCAAGATACCAAACTCTGGGAGGCTCTTTTGATAGACTGACTGTTTCATCATGTCAAGTGACCGATATTTTCTTGCTGACAAATTTGCAACAGGTGGAACAGATGGAAGGCCTTATTTGATCTCTAACAAAGCTAGGCACAACAGGAGTGTTCCGTTTAGCGAAACAACAGACTTAAGCTCACCTCAAGAGCAGCTATCAATTCAGTACTGACTATTTCCCAGATCATGGGGCCTTGTAGTTTGCTTGGGCCAATTTTGTAAACACTAGAACCTATTTGATTTGTAGGCACTTTCACTTTTGAGTCATTGAAATAGAGCTCATTTATAAACTATGTCAGAAGCATTCTTGTGGAAAACGGTCCAGTTCTGGCGAATGTGCCTCAAGGGTCTGCATTCAGGAAACGAATTGGAGTTTCCATATGCCGGCACACTGACACGCAAGACAAACACAAACTCACCCAAAAGACAATGGAGTCCTCTGGGACAAAACCGAAACGGTGATGTTCCAAAATGTCCTCAACAATCTTTGTTTTCAAACAGATTCCTTGTTAAAAGCAAAGTACGTGCAAAAGGGGAAAACAGGGAATCATGACCACATGATTGACACCACAGGTCCGCACCTCCTCGACAAACACAAAACCAGAAATAGCAGTTGGGGTGAGTTCTCTTTTCTTATTTAACTTCATGCTTTCTCCTAGAAAGATTTCTCTTTTCTCAGGGTCAGCATTCTGAAAAGGGTATTTCATGAAGGCAGCTGTGTCCAACTGCGTAGGCAAAAGGGACAGTGTTGAAGTTTCGAATGTTGCATCTCAACTATTTGCCCTCACCGTAGTCTAAACAATAGAGTGGCTGCAAAGTGTTCAAGAAATCTTTCTTATACCTTAGGCTGACTATAAGATGGAATCGAGCTCTGATTATCACAGCGGTATTATCAAATACCCAACAAACAAAGGAGTGCAAAACGGTCTCTCGGCATCACTGTTCTCCAGCACCAGAAAGGAAATTTCCCACCTTGTGTGAAGGAAAATTCCCAAACCCGTGTTCCACCACAGGCCAAACTCAAGGCAATAGGGAAGGATACCTGGTGTCATCACACAGAAGCGCCATTATTCCGAGATGGCAAAACAAGTCAGTCCACATACGGATTCACACACACGGAAAATACAAGTAACAAACATGGTCCCAAACATAAGCCATAAGCTCTTTGATGATGGGGTTGGCAGACAAGTTTCTGGATGTAGGCCAAAAGCACAGGCAATGAATCAAAAGTCCCAAGGATACAGTGTACAGCATAGCGAATATAGTCAATCATATTGTATGGTGGCAGGTGGTAGTTAGACTTGTCAGGGTGAATATATATCTCTGTTTCTCATTTGCATATATATGTTTTAATACCATTTAATGCCATAACAAACCAGCCGTGAATTCTTCATTCCCTGGAAAGGCAACAAGCCCGGGGGCTTTAGGGAAGGAGCACTGACTCCCAAAGCATAAACTACCAGAGAACAGCTAACACTAGAGAGCATTATATAGTGAGAACTCCAATAAAGGCAAGCAGCTGTATGCAAGTCCTGACATCACCCAACGACCAGCATCACCCAGAATAAGAAGCCCCATCCAAACAACAAACACCAACAGACGTAACTCAAAGTCTGGGAAAAAAACCCCAAGCATAGCTAGTCAAAAGTTAATAATAACAATGAAATGGCAATAAATACCACAAAAGTGAAGGAATAATCCACAAACACACGTTCAAATCAACGAAGACGAATTAGAGAAAATTTCTGACAACGAATTCAGAAGAACGATGGTAACGACGATCCAAAACTGCAAAAACAGAATTTTAGAGAAATTGCAAGAATCGACTAGCACACTGAATAAAGAAATACGTAACTTAGAAAACAAAAACAGAGACAACTCAATGTCTGCACTGAAAACACACCAGAGAGGAATCAAGAGCAGAGTGTCTGAGACAGACGGCTGGATAAGGGCGCTGGAAGATAGAAGGGTGAAAGTAACTGCTGAAGAAGACAATCTAGTGCAAAGAATGAAAAGAGCAGAGGACAGTCCCAGAGAACTCTGGAATAATGTCAAACACCAATATTTGAATTATGGGGTTCCAGAAGAAGAAGAACAAAGAAAGGAAATGAGAACAATTTTGAAGCGATTATAGTTGAAAATTTCCCCAACCTGGGAAATGAAAAGGTCAAGTCCAAGAAGCGCAGAGTACTATGCAGAATCAACCTGAGAAGAAACACACCAAGACACATATTAATGAAGCGAACCCGAAGGAAACACAAAGTCAGAATTCTAAAGCCAGCATGGGATAAGCAACTAGTGACATGCAAGGAAACCCCATATGTCTATCAGCTGATCTTCCACCAGAATCTCTGCAGACCAGAAGAGAATGACAAGACTCATTGAAAGCGCTGAAACAGAATAACATGCAACCATGAATACTCTACCCTGCAAGGGGGTCTTTAAAATTGATGGAGAAATCAAAAGCTTTACAGATAAGTAAAAAAAAGAATTTAGTAACACCAAAGCAGCCTGGCGACAAGGCTCAAAAGGCTTATGTAGACAACAAACATAAAGAAAAAGAAGACCGACAAAACAATGCCATCACACCATCTAAGAAGATGCCAATAGGATCATTTGTATCAATCAGTACTTTACATGTAAATGGGCTAAATGTCCCAAGCAATAGACCCAGACTGGCTGAATGGATTCAAAAACAAGACCCAAATATATCTATTTACAAGAAACTCACTTCAGACCTAGAGACACTCATAGACGGAAAGTGAGAGGAGGAAAAGATATTCCATGCAAATAGACATCAAAAAAAAGCTGGAGCAGGAGCCCTCATATCAGATAAAAATATAAAATTTAAAATGAAGAAGTTCATTAGTCAAGGCAGGGCAGTACGTAATGATCAAGGGGCCGATCCAAGAGGAAGAAATAAGAACCGTAAACATCTATGCAGCCAGCACAAGAGCACCCCAACATGTAAGACAAACACTTTCAGACATAAAGGAAGAAACTGACAATATCACAGTGAAATAGGAGTCTTGAACACTCCTCTCACACCAATGCACAGATCGTCAAAACAGAAAATTAATAAAGAAACGCGAGGCTTAAAGGACACACTCAAAAGATGGAACTCATGCATATTTTTAGGACATTCCACCCAAAAGCAGAAGAATATACTTTCCTCTCAGGTGCTCCCAAAACCAAAGGATTTTAAGAGAAATTTTTAACAAGGATATGCCAGCAAACTGGACAACCTGGAGGAAGTGGACCGCCGTTTCGTAGAAAAGAGTGAAGTTCAAGTCTGAAGCAGGAAGAAATAAAATTATGAAAAAACACATGCTCAGAAATCGAATTTGTGATTAAAAAGCTATTCAAAAATAAAAGCCCAGGGCCAGATGGCTTCACAGCCGAATTCTACCAAACATTTAAAGAAGAGCTAATGCCTGTCCTAAAACTTTTTCAAAAACTTGCCCAGGAAGGAACACTTCCAAACAGATTCTATGAGGCCGCCATCACCCTCATACCAAAAATAATGAAAGCCAACACGAAAAAAGACAATTATAGACCCATTTAAATGATGAATTTTGATGCCAAGATTCTCAACAAAATCCTAGCAAATAGAATACAACGATACATCAAAAACTCATACAGCATGACCACGTCGGGTTCCTCCCAGGCTTGCTAGGGTTCCTCAATATCCACACATCAATTAATGTGATCCACCACTTTTGAGAGACAAAAATCACATGATAATCGCAATACTTGCAGAAAGAGCCTGTGACAAAATCCACCACCCATTTATAATAAAAGAACAAAAAAAAAAACACCTAAAACTCTTCTCAATACAGACATAGAAGGAACTTACCTCAACATAGTGAAAGCCATAGATGAGAAGCACACAGTGAACATTATCTACAATGGTGAAAAAATGAAAGCATTCCCTCTAAGATCAGGAACAAAACAGCGGTGTCCACTTTCACCACTGTTATTCCACATAGTCCTGGAAGTTCTAGCAACAGTAATAAAAAAAGAAGAAAAATAAATTCAAGGAATTCAGATTGAAAAGAAGAGGCAGAACTCTCTCTATTTGCAGATGACATGATATTACAGATAGAATACCCCAATGACACTATTATAGAACTTCTTGAGCTAATCAGCGAATTCAGCATAGTCACGGGATGCAACATCTATACACAGAATTCACTGGCATCCAAATATAGACACAATGAAAAATCAGAAAACGAAATCAAAGAGACAACCCCTTCACCACTGCAACCAAAAGAATCAAATATCTAAGAATAAACCTACCCAAAGAAACAAAAGAACTGTACACAGAAAATTACAATATACTAACGAAAGAAAGACTTAAACAGATGGAGAAATATTCCATGTTCCTGGGTCGGAAGAATCAATATTGTGAAAATGACCATACTACCAAATATCATCTACAGATTCAATACGAACCCTCTCAAACTACCACTAACATGCTTCACAGCACTAGATCAAGAAATCACACAGTTCATATGGAAACACAAATGACCCCAAATGTCGATGCAATTATGAGAAAGAAGAATGAAGCTGGAGGAATCAGCCTGCCCAACTTCAGACACTACTCCAAAGCAAAGTTCATCAAGCGAGTATGGCACGGGCACAAAACCAGAAATACAGACCAATGGAACAAGATAGAGAACCCAGAGATAAACCCACACACCTATGGGTACCTTATTTTTTACAATGAGTCGAAAATCTAAAATGGGACAAAGACAGCCTCTTCAACAAATGGTGCTGGGAAAATTGGACAGCTACATGCAAAAAAATGAAGTTGGAACATTCCCTGACACCATGCACAAAGATCAACTCAAAATGGATTAAAGACCTAAATGTAAGACCAGAAACCCTGAAACTCGTAGAGGAGAATATAGGCAAAAGCCTCAAGGACATAAACCAAAGCAAGATATTCCATGACCCACCTACAAGAACAGTGGAACCAAAACCAAAAATTAACATGTGGGATGTAATGAAACTTAAAAACTTTTGTACAGCAAAAGAAACTACAAAAAAAAGTGGAACACACAGCCCACAGAATGGGAGAAAATCATAGCAAAGGAAACATCAGACAAAGAATTAATCTCCAAAATCTTTAAGCAACACAGACAACTCAAAATTGGAAAAATGAACAACCCTGTCAAAAAATGGGAAAAGGACCTCAACAGACACCTCTCCAAAGAGGACATAGAGATGGCCCCAAAACACACAAAACGATGCTCAACCTCGCTTATAATTAGAGAAATACAGATCAAAACTACAATGAGATATCACCTTATACCAGTCAGAATGGCCATCATCCACAAATCGACAGACAATGAATGCTGGAGGGGGTGCAGAGAAAAGGTAACCCTATTGCATTGCTGGTGGGAATGTAAATTGATAGAGCCTCTATGGAAGACAGGATGGAGATTTCTTTGAAAACTAAAATGGAAGCACCACACGACCCAGCAATCCCACTCGTAGGCTTCTACCCTGATGAAACCAAATCTGCAAGAGCACCTGTACCCTCAATGTTCATTGCAGCTCTCTATACAGTAGCTAGAATATGGAAGCAACCTAGATGTCCATAGACGAATGAATGGATACAAAAACTCTGGTACATATATACAATGGAGTAGCACACAGCTGCAAAAGTAAATGCAGAAGAATCAGCCCTAATGAGGTGGCTGGATCTAGAGCCTATCATCAAAAGTGAGGTCAGTCAAAAAAAAAGGACAAGTTCAATATACTAACACACATATATATGGAATCTAGTAGGATGGTGATGATGGCACATGCAGTGAAACGATCAAGAAGCAGACATGGACAGTGGACATATGGACATTGTGGGCAATGACCAGTGGGTGGGAGGTGTAAAGGAAGTAGCTCGAAGGCATGTGTTACCATATTTAAGTAAATAGCTCTAGTCATTGCTCTGTGAAATGGGGATCCTGCAGGAGTGCTGTGTGACTGTCTGGAAGGGTGGGATGGGGGATATACATATGAGTAATCTGGGAACATACATATCTGTGAGCAACAAAACTATAAAAGTTAAAAGTAAAACAAAAGCTAAAAAGAAAGAAGAATAAACAAGGAGCCTATCATAAAAAATGAAGTAAGTCAAAAGAAATACAAGATCAGTATACTAACACATATACATGGATTCTACTAGGATGATAATGATAACACATGCAGTCAAGCGATGGAAAATCAGACATGGGGTGTATTCATATGGACATTGAGGGGAAAGAACAGTGAGTGGGAGGCGTAAAGGAAGTAGCATGAAAACCTATACTTTCATATGTGATCGAAATGTCTACTGTCATTGAGCTATGAGAAAAAGGGGAAACCTGCAGGCGGGCTTTCGACGACTTGGAGGGTGGAATGCAGGGGGTATACATATGATTAGCATTAGAAATACTCGGGGATGTCTTCTTTCAGGCACTCGGGTGAAAACATCCTCATGCAACGGGTGTCACTCTAGGACTCTGACATGGGCCGGAGTGTCACAGGTTGCTGAGGTACCTCAGCCCTCGAAAAGAGGAGGAAAAACCTTGTACTTTTATAAATAAGGAGGGACCAGAGCTCTTAATGCCCAAGTAAATACCTACTTCTGGCACCATGAACTCCCTCTCCCCCCACACCACTTACATTGACTAGACTCCATGTTTCTACAGTTACTCCATCTGTCCAATCTGTCGGTTTCCTTGTGAAACGTTGCTGCTTCGGAAAGTCTGGCTTGCCCAGGTTGTCATGGAAATGAAAACGTCTTCACAATATTCTCAGTGCTGTTAGCATTCTACGGATACCAGGAAGGACCAATACATCAGATGCAGACCATTGGTCCCCCTTTTAGACAGATGCCTTGTGGCCAATCCAACAAAGGAAGGAAGGAACGAACGAATGGACAAACGGACTATTAGAGACAGCATCTTCATGGAATAGGCAGTGAGGGGCAGGCGTTGTCACCAAATGGGTTATGGAGGGTGTAATGTGAAAGGACAAGAGCTTCTGTTTTGTGTGAGCCACGTGCAAATTTGGATGTGGGTCCCCTCAAGGACGCCCCCTTTTAACCTGCCATGACATATGGGGCCAGGGACGTTTTACGAGGAGACTCCAAGGACTCGGGTGAACGGAGGCCTGCGTGGGGAAAGCATGTGAGGAGAACACACTGGGATGTCAGGGGGGGGAGTGAGGAACAAAGATCCTCCAGTCAGATCTCCTGAGGTGACTGTTATATCGAGATGGCCCCAGGAACACCCTCGATCCAGGAACCTAGAACAAAACAAAACCACCCCCCCCCTTGCAACCCCAAGAAGACAGGCAGCTGGACTTTTACATAACTGTGCACCAAACAAAGGAAGGCTTTCAACTACTTCTTAGTGTGGAGGGAAGTGAGAGACGGACCTAGCAGGACCTCCTTTCTAGACTGTTGTCCCTAACTCTTTGAACCCGAATGGACCTACCTACCAAGACCTGTCATCTCACCTGTCTCTTACTGCTGTTGTTCAGCTGCTAAGATGTGTCCAACTAATGGCGAACCCATGGATTGCAGCCCCCCAGCTATCCCTGCCCTTCACCATCTCCCGGAGCTTGCCCAAACTCATGTCCACTGATGCAGCGATACCATCCAAATATCTCGTCCTCGGTTGCCCCCTTTTCCTCTTGCCTTCAGTCTTTCCCAGCATCAGGGTCTTTGCCAGAGAGTCCGTTCTTCGCATCAGGTGGCCAAAGGTTGGAGCTTCAGCTTCAGCTTCAGCATCAGTCCCCCCAAAGAATATTCAGGGCTGATTTCCTTTCGGATTGGCTCGTTTGATCTCCTTGCTGTCGGGGGTCTCGAGAGTCTTCTCCAACACCATACTTCAAAGGCGTCAGTTCTTCGGCACTCAGCCTTCTTATATGGTCCAGTTCTCACATCCACTCATGACTACTGGAAACACCATAGCTTTGGATCTACGGACCTGTGTTGGCAAAGTGATGTCCCTGCTTGTGAACATGCTTCCTAGGTGTTTCTAGCTTTTCTTCCAAAGAGCTAGCGTCTTTTAATTTCGTGTCTGCAGTCCCCATCAGCAGTGATTTTCGAGCCCAAGCAAACGAAGTCTGTCCCAGAGTTTGTCGTTTGTCCATTTATTTGCTGTGAAGTTACAGGACCAGATGCCATGAGTTTTGTTTTCAAATGTTGAATTTATGACAGCCTTTTCACTCTCGTCTTTCACTTTCATCAGGAGGCTTTTTAGTTCCTCCTTGCTTTCTGCCAGAAGGGTGGTGTCACCTGGATATGTCACGTTACTGACATTTCTCTCAGCAATCCTAATTCCACCTTGTGCATCATGAAGACCAGCATTACACCTGGTGCACAAATGCACATAACTTAAATAAGCAGGGTGACAATGTACAACACTGATGTACTCCTTTCCCAGTTTGAAACCAGTTTGTTGTTCCATGTCTAGTTCTACCTGGTGCTTCTTGACCTGCCTGCAGGTTTCCCAGAGGCAGGTAGAGGGGTCTGGGTTCCCATCTCCTGAAGAATTTTCCACAGTTGGTTGTGCTCCACACAGTCAAAGGCATAGTCAATGAAGCAGAAGTAGATGCTTTTTTGGAATTCCTTGCTCTTTCTGTGATCCAGTTGATGCTGGCAATTTGATCTGTCGTTCCTCTGCCTTCTCTAAATTGAGCTTGTACATCTGGGGTTTTCGGCCCACTTATGTTTGAACGTAGCCTGGATGATTTTCAGCATAACTTGGCTAGCGTGTGAAATGAATGTAACTGTGTGATCCTTTGAACATTCTTTGATAGTGCCTTTCTTTGGGACTGGAAGAAAAAATGAGTTTCTTCCAGTCCTGAGGACATGGCTGCACCTTCCAAATCTGCTGGCATATTGAGTGTAGAACTTTAACAGCATCATCTTTGACTATGGGAAAGAGCTTATCTGGCATTCCATCACCCCACGAGCTTTGTGCCTAGCAATGCTTCCTAGAGTCCACCTGACCTCACACTCTAGGATGTTTGGCTCCAGGTGAAATCTTTCAAATGAAATGCCACACTCTTCTTCACAAGATGAAAGTTCTGTATTGTATGACTTATTTTTGTCAGACCATACCGAACATAATGCACAAATTCACTTTATATGAATTAAAATGATTATACTCTCCTGTAACCGAATGAAAATCTTTCTCTGAATACCATCTCATATCAGTCAGCATGGCCATCATTAAAAAGTCTACAAATAACAAATGCTGGAGAGCAGCTGGAGAAAAGGAACCCTCTTACACTGCTGGTAGGAATAGAAGTTGGTGTAGCCTCTGTGGAAAGCAGCATGGAGTTTTCTCAGAAAGCAAAAGACAGAATTACCATATCATCCAGCAATCCCTCTTCTGGAAATATACCAGGACAAATCTGTCATTCTTAAAGATATATGCATCCCTATGTTCCCGCAGCAATATTCACAATAGCAAAAACATGGAAACAATTTAGATGCTCATCAACAGAGCAATGGACAAAGGAAATTTGGTACACATATACAGTGGAATACTACTCAGCCGTAAAAACAATGCCATTTGTAGCAACATGGATAGAGATATATATTATCATACTGAGTGACATAAGTCAGAAAAGAAAGGCAGACACCATATGGTATCACTTCTTTGTGGAACCTAATCTATAGCACAAAAAACCACCTACAAAACAGAAACAGAGAGGGATGTGGGAATAAATCGTTTGTGAGACAGATGCCATTTTCCCAACTGTAGTTTGGCTGTTGGGCAAGCTACAGGAGGAACTTAGCTCCACCAGGCAAGAAAAGGATTTGGATTAAGAAACTCCCAGGGCCAGCCAGGGCGGGCCTTTTAATTCTGGAATAGGCCGAAATAAACAAGCAGTCAAAGAGGTCTTTAGATCCAACCACTGCCAGAGGCAAAAAAGGACTCATAATTCCTGAATAGTCAGCAAGAGACAGAAGAACAGAAACACTCTTTTCACGTTTTGTCTGAAGCTGGAGTTACGGCTGGACTTTAAAATTCCATTTTTGTATTGTATCGCTTTGTTTCAATATTTGTTTCTCTTTTCCCAAATCCAGTCAGTACAACACCCGGCTTTGTGTGTGTGCGTGGGTGTATGTTTGTGTGCGTGTGTGTGTGTGTGTATGTGTGAGAGAGTGTGGGTGTGTTCATTTCCTTCACTGAATTCTATAGAAGCTAGTAATCTTATCAGTAAGACTGAATATATTCAAGTTTACATAATTTCTTTTTTTTTTCCTTTTAAACCACACATTTTATTTTGGTATAAACTTCTGTTTCCCACTTGCCTTTTAAGGTTCTCTGGGGTTTTGTTTGTTTTATTATTTTTCTTTGTTTTTCTATATGTTTATATATAAATAGCTCTTTTAATTTAAAAAATGTTCATTTGTACTACCACTTCCTCTATGCTTCTTTGCTTTCTCTGAAGATCCTTTCCTATAGCACTAAATTCTACTACATACAAATCTTTATCTGCCTATGTTTATCTTTGCAATATTATTCTATATTGCTCTTCTATCCTCCCCTTTTTCTTTTCCCTTTTCCACCATGTTTCTTAGTCTGTTCTGTTCTCATTGCGTTATCCCCAATGGGGACACTGCTCTAGCATTCTTCTCCAATTGATGCTCTACTTAGTTTGGTTATTAACTGTTGGATATCATTCTTGATTTTTCTATTCGCTGTGTTAACGTATTGTACTGTATTTTTGGTTGGAATGCTTGGGTTATGTTACAGCTGTATATGTTTATGTGTATAATTCAATATGCTAGATAGTATATTCATAATTTTTAATTGCCATTTCTCAAAGGTATACCTTCTGTTTCTCAATTGCATATATATGTGTTAATATCATTTAATGCCATAACAAACCAGCAGTCAAATCTTCATTCCTTGTTCAGGCAACAAGCCCCGGGGTTTTAAGGAGGGAGCACTGACTCCAAAACTCTACAATACTAGAGAACGCCTAACACTAAAGAGCAGTATACAAGTGAGAACGCCAACAAAGGTAATCACTCGTATGCAAGTCCTGACATCACCCAATCACCAGCATCACCCAGAATAGAAGCCCCATCCAAACAACAAACACCAACAGATGTAACTCAAAGTCTGGGGAAAGGAAATCACAAACAGAATCAGCTTTAAAAAATTAATAATAACAATGAAACGGCAGAGAAAAACCACACAAGCGAAGGAACAATCCACAAACACACAAGATCAAATCAATGAAGAGAATTTGGACAAACTTTCTGAAAGTGATTTCAGAAGAATGATAGTAAAGATGATCAAAGACACTGAAAACAGAATTTCAGAGAAATTGCAAGATACGACTGACACAGTGAATAAGGAAATACAAGAACTTACCAAAAAGTGGCGAAGACAAACAACTCAATTGCTGAACTGAGAAACACTGTAGAAGGAATCAAGAGCAGAGTATCTCAGTCAGTAGACTGGAGAAGTGAGCTGGAAGAAAAAAAGGCGGAAGTAACTGCTAAAAATAGACTCTAGCTCACAGAATGATAAGAGCAGAGAATAGCCTCAGAGACCTCTGGGATAATATCAAACGCACCAATATTCGAATTGTATTCTCAAAGCAGGAAGGGAAAAGCAACTAGTGACATACAAGGAAAGCCCATAAGTTGAACAGCTGATCTTTCAACAGAAACTCTGCAGGCCGGAAGGGGAAAGGCAGGACACATTTAAGCGGCTAAAGAGAATAATCTGCAACCAAGAATCCTCTAGCCTGCAAGGATCTCCTTCAAAATTGATGGAGGAATTAAAAGCTTTACAGACAAGCAAAATTAAAAGAATTTAGACACACCAAATCAACCTTACAACAAGTGTTAAACAGACTTATATAGACACCAAGTATAAAAGGAGAAGATCCACGAAACAAACCCATCATAACATCTAAGAAGATGACAATAGGATCATTTGTATCAATAATTACTTTAAATGTCAATGGACTAAATACCCCAACCAAAAGACACAGAGTGGCTGAATGGATCCAAAAGCACGACCCATCCATATGCTTCCTCCAGGAAACTCACTTCAGACCTAGAGAAACTCATAGATGAAAGTGAGAGACGGGAAAAAAGATATTCTATGCAAATGGAAATCAAAAGAAAGTTGCAGTAGCAATCCTCATATCAGACAAAATTGATTTTAAAGAAAAGGAGATTCTAAGAGACAGGCAGGTCACTGCATCTTGATTAAGGGATCCATCCAAGAAGAAGACATAACAATCATATATATCTAGGCACCCAACGCAGGAGCACTGTAATACATAAGACAAACACTTTCAGACATAAAAGAAGACATTGACAGCAACACAATCATAGTAGGAGACTTTAACACTCCTCTCACACCAATGGACAGATCATCCAAACAGAAAATTAATAAAGAACCACAAGCCTTAAATGCCACACTAGAAGAAATGGACCTCATTGCTATCTTTAGGACTTTCCATCCAAAAGCAGAAGAATACACTTTCTTCTCAAGTGCTCACGGAACATTCTCCAGGATAGACCACATCTTGGGCCACAAACCAAACCCCAGCCTATTCAAGAAAACTAAAATTCTATCAACCATCTTCTCGGACCACATTGCAGTGAGACTAGAGATCAAATTCTGGAAAAACCGCTATAAAACAAACACATGGAGATTAAACAACACATACCTAAAAACCAACTGATCATTGAGGAAATCAAAGGAGAAATAAAAAAAAATTCCTAGAACAAAACGACAATGAACACACGACAGTGCAAAACCTATGGGATACTACAAAAGCAGTTCTAAGAGTGAAGTTTATAGCAATTCAATCCCACCTCAAGAAACTAGGAAAATCTCAAACAGACGACCTTACCTTACAATTGAAACATCTGGAGAAAGAAGTACAAAAACACCCCAAAGTCAGCAGAAGAAGGAAAACCTAAAGATCAGAGAAGGAATAAATGAAAAAGAAACAAAAGAAGCAATAGTAAAGATAAAGAAAACAAAAACTGGCTCTTCGGAAAGGTCAACAAAGTCGACACAACACTGACCAGATTCATCAAGAGAAAGAGAGAGAAGAACCAGATCAACAAAAGCAAAAACAAAAAAGGAGAGATTACAACAGATCATGCAGAAATCCAAAGGATTCTAAGAGACTATTATGAACAACTCTATGGCAACAAACTGGACAACCTGGAAGAAATGGACAGTTTCTTAGAGAAGATTAATCTCCCAAGACTCAACCAGGATGAAATAGAAACTATGATCAAGCCAAACACAAGCTCAGAAATTGACTTTGTGATCAAAAATCTACCCAAAAATAAAAGCCCAGGGCCAGATGGTTTCACAGGGGAATTCTACCAAACATTTAAAGAAGAGCTAATGCCCGTCCTTCTAAAACTCTTCCAAAAAATTGCACAGGAAGGAACACTTCCAAACACATTCTATGAGATCGCCATCACCCTGATATCAAAGTCAGGCAACGACAACACAAAAAAAAGAAAATTATAGGCCAATTTCACTGATGAATCTAGACACCAAAATCCTCAACAAAATCCTAGCAAACAGAATTCAACAACACATCAAAAAGCTCATATATCATGATCAAGTTGGGTTCATCCCAGTCATGCAAGGATTCTTCAGTATCCGCAAATCAATCAATGTGATACACCATATCAACAAACTGAGAGACAAAAACCACATGATCATCTCAATAGATGCAGAAAAAGCTTTCGACAAAGTACAGTATCCCTTTATGATCAAAACTCTTCAGAAAATGGGCATAGAAGGAACCTATCTCAACATCATAAAACCATCTATGAGAAACCTACAGCGAACATTATTGTTAATGGTGAAAAACTGAAAGCATTCCCTCTAAGATCAGGAACAAGACAGGGGTGCCCACTTTCACCACTGCTATTCAACATAGTCCTGGGAGTCCTAGCAACAGCAATAAGACAAGAGAAATAAATCAAAGGAATCCAGATTGGAAAGGAAGAGGGCAAGCTCTCTCTTTGTGCAGACGACATGATATTATACATAGAAAATCCCAAAGACACGGTTACAAAGCTACTAGAACTAATCAATGAATTCAGCAAAGTTGCAGGATATAAAGTCAACACACAGAAGTCACTGGCATTCCTATACACAAACAATGAAAAATCAGAAAATGAAATCAAAGAGGCAATCCCCTTCACCATTGCAACCAAAAGAATCAAATATCTAGGAATAAACCTACCCAAAGAAACAAAAGAATTGTACACAGAAAATTACAAGACACTCATGAGAGACATTAAAGAAGACTTAAACAGATGGAGAGAGATTCCATGTTCCTGGATTGGAAGAATCAATATTGTGAAAATGACCATAATTCCAAATATCATCTACAGATTCAATGCAATACCTATTCAACTACCACTGACATTTTTCACAGAACTAGACCAAATAATAACACAGTTCATATGGAAACACAGAAGACCTCGAATAGCCAAAGCAACCCTGAGGAAGCAAAAGGGAGTTGGAGGGATCAGCCTCCCTAACTTCAGACTCTACTACAAAGCAACAGTCATCAAGACAGTATGGTACTGGCACAAAAACAGAACTATAGATCAATGGAACAAGATTGAGAACCCAGAGATCAACCCACGCAACTATGGGTACCTTATTTTTGATAAAGGAGGAGAAACTATAAAATGGGACAAAGACAGCCTCTTTAACAAGTGGTGCTGGGAGAATTGGACAGCTACATGAAAAAAAATGAAATTGGAACATTCCCTGATGCCATACACTAAGATCAACTCAAAATGGATTAAAGACCTCAATGTAAGACCAGAAACCATCAAACTCTTAGAGGAGAATATAGGCAAAACCCTCAAGGACATCAATCAAAGCAAGATCTTCTTTGACTCACCAACTAAAATAGCAGAACTGAAAAGAAAAATGAACATATGGGACCTCATGAAACTTAAAAGCTTTTGTACAGCAAAAGAAATTACAAAAAAGTTCAACAGACAGCCCACAGAGTGGGAGAAAATCATAGCAAATGAAACAACAGACAAAGAATTAATCTCCAAAATCTACAAGCAACTCAGACAACTCAGCACGGGGAAAATGAGCAGCCCAATCAAAAAATGGGAAAAAGATCTAAAGAGACGCCTCTCCAAAGAGGACATACAATTGGTCCAAAAATACATGAAACGATGCTCAACCTCGCTTATTATTAGAGAAATGCAAATTAAAACCACAATGAGATACCACCACACACCTGTCAGAATGGCCATCATCAACAAATCGACAGACAACAAATGCTGGAGAGGGTGTGGAGAAAAGGGAACCCTCTTGCATTGCTGGTGGGAATGTAAATTAATACAACCTCTATGGAAGACAATTTGGAGATTCCTTAAAAAACTAAAAATAGAAGCACCCTATGACCCAGCAATCCCACTATTAGGCCTATATCCTGATGAAATCAA
>JAIOJX010000018.1:9150235-9202243 GCA_022376925.1 Tragulus kanchil | reverse complement strand
CCCTTGACAATGTCCAGAAGATGTGGGTCGGCCCCCTTTCTTTTCACGATAAAGTCCACCAGCTTCTGGTTGGCTCAGTCTAAGCGGCCTTCGTTCAGTCAGGGAGGATTTTCTTGCAGGGTATCTTCCCAGCCATGGAGGTCTCCTCCTCAGAATCGTCCAGGTCAGTATAATCCACCTTTGGGAAATGCATCTGCAGATCCCCCTCTTGCACAGCTTTCCTCACGGGGTAACTGATGCCAGCAGCACAATAGTCCAGGAAAGAGCCCCCCAAAGACCCACAAACGACCCTTTCTCTGTAGTGGGATATCTGTGACAAACAGCAGATCACACTTTGCCCGTATGCGTTCCTGGCTCTGTTCACGAGTTTTCTTTCCCTTTATAATCCAGCTGCTTCAGCCTTCGAAGTGGAACTTGAATGCCACGCCTCTCACTGGGTATGTTGGCCTCAATCAAAAGCACCCTCGCAGTCTTCTCCGTCGGGCTGACGCTCTTGACCGCGCCGGCCAAAATGGGTGATCTTGAAATTTAAACCAGACCATCGTGCCTCTCTCTCAATGGGACACGGCTCCTGTGGGAACGTCACGCTCGTCGGCTGTCTCCTTGCTTGCCCCGCGCTTTTTCTGGGCGTTGCTGGGATTAAGAGCCCTTGAGCCAGCTGAGGGTTGAGGCTCTTTCCGCCCTTGCTCACACGCTGGTGCCTGCAGCTTCCTTTTTCTGTTTGCTAAACGGAGTGAACCATTCAGCCTCAGCTCAGTGGCACTGGAGGATGCCACTGTGCCTTCCGAGTCGGGGTTGGCAGGTGCCCTCTCCAGGGTCAACCTTGCTGGAGGAGGTAGCAGGCTCAAGAGACACGGCCAGGGCCTTTGGGAAGGCAACGTGTGCTCCCTCTTTCAGAGCCTTGGGCACTGAGGCTACAATCTGCTGGCAGAGATGGAAGCACACCCAGCTCTATCCCGAGAATCAGCTCCTTCACTGGACAGGGCAAGAACAGTACTCCTGAGGGTTTCCCCTTCCTTCGCTCTCTTTCTCATGGTCAGCGTCAGGGACTGACGGGCAGTTTGGGTGCACCCTGGGGCATTGAGAAGTCTGCATTTGCATTTCCCTTGGAAGAGGGGTAATGGGTGTGTGCACCTGGGGTTTATCATCATATGGAAGGGCCTCCCTTGCTGAAGGTACCAGGGTGAAGTGAAGCCTTTCCTTTTCCTCAGACTCCTTGGCACGTCCCATTTGGGCTTCTGCTGCCTTCTAAAACGTCGCTTCTTTGGCCCCTCGGAGACCACGTCGTGGACTCGGGCTCACCTGCCTCTTGCCAGACCCAAATGTGCCCTCTCTTTCAGGAGCTTCCAGGCCACTGTAAGAGCGCTTCTGTAAGCCGCTTCCTCTCCTGCTTGGGCACTGGCCTTTGGCAGGGCAATTAGCAAGGAGGCGATAGACTCGATCATGGACTCATTTAGGGTCTTTACGTCTGTGCTTTTCATTTGGATTGTTTCATCTACTGTGAGCATTTGAACTTCCACAGAAAAGCCCTTTTCCTCGTCTCTTGTGGTGAGGCCCTGATCTAGACAAGACCTTGGCTGTCCAAAAGCGGTTTTTCCCAAACGCATAGCACTACTCGGTCCATCATGAGTCAACTTGGGTGCCAAGGATTAGTTAGTGGAGGCTGGAGGACTGGCCGTCTTCCCTAAATGGAGTGCTGACCCACATTTTCCCCTAGGACGACACAGTGTTTACAGCTTGTTAAACGTGTCCTTTTCTGCCCGAATCTTCACTAGATTGGGGGGTCGCTTTCAAAAGCCTACAATGAAGAATCTGAAGTTGCTGAAGTTTCTGGAGCGCTACAGGACATGGCCCCAGCCTGTTCTCTGGGGCCCCAGCTCACAGGCTGGCCTAAAGCCAGGAGGCCTGGAGGGCCTTGGGGACAATACCTGGATCTCCCTTTGTACCTCACTCACCACTTCAAGACCACCACTCCCTGCTGTCTGAATCCCTCACTAACTGTCCATTCCTAATGTCGCAGTTGTTTGTGAGGGGGGTAGGACCCCACAAACCATTGCTCACTGAGAGTTGGTTGCCATTGGGGAGCCTACCGGGGGACAGATCAAGGGCTGAGCAGGACCCACTACCTGGTGACAGGGTGCACGATCAGAACGATGGTTTCTGTTCTAGGGGCAGAGCTCACTGTGCTCTGTTGCATATCCCCCCGTTTTCTTTGATACTCCTCAGTACTGGGGGAAACATATCGGTATGTTTCAGCTTGGCAGAGGAGCCCTTTTTAGCGTGTCTAAATTTTAAAAATTTCCCGATTCCACTTAAACCCTTTCCCCCAAATCGGTCATGCGATTGGGCGATGCCCGGGTCTGGCGGGTTTTGATTTGGAGAGTGGGTACCAGGTTGGAAACACTCTCGATTCGAGTCTTAAGGAAAGAACATCGTGCATGAAGGATTCAGGGAATAGCCTGAAATCCAGCCTGGATCTGGCATTCTGGGGAGACGTGTCGTCGGGTAGCCAGACTTGTTGTGGTAAAATAGACCAAATTACTGTGGGTCATGAGGAAACTAAGATCCACAGCTTCCATGTATCTGAAGAAAACAGATCAAACTCAGTAATACTCCAGCCAGAGTCCATAAACATTATAAGCATATCCACCAGTTTATTCAGGCTCTGATCTTTCTGCTTGACTTATCAGAGCGATAAGGTGCCAAAACTGGGGTAAGCCAACAAATGTCACAAGGGCCCGGGAAAAAGCGGTATTTGGTAGTGGAGTGCTGTCCTCTTTCTGCTCTAAAGGAGGCACTGCCCACTTCCGAATCATTTGTGTTTTTCACTTGAGATTTGTTCGTCAAATGATCGTTCTCCATATGTCTTTATTATTTCAGGGGCGATAGTGCTTTAGGCTTTCATTTTGGTTTATGAATACCAGGTTCTCCAAAGCCAGTATTTCAAAAGCCTCTTAAGGAAGCAGTTGACAGTTCCTCTTTCCTCTTCATTCCTGAGTCCCGGGCATACATCACAGCCCCAATTCCCTTATGTTTCAAGGGTCAGTGTCACTGTCAGATTGCAGACAGACGTAGTGCCCAGTGTGACTGCCTGCGAGAAAGAAGGTTTGGTTTTCCTACCAGTTTGAGAGAAATTTCGTCAAAAATTTCCCCTGATGTATCTGACCCATGTTTGCTTAGATGTCCCCCCTAGGAATTTTTTTGAAGATGAAGCCCTTTTGCAGAGCATCAGCTTAGCTGTCTATGAAAGACTTCACAGGCAAGGCTAAAGGTCTGATCACAATGGGTTGACAAGGAGTCTTAATCGAGCTGCTGGGACACAGCCAGAATTATGACTGATGGGTTATCCCAGGACATAGAGTGACATTTACCCATAGAGTATAACATGAGAAGGCTCACCACCCTTCGAAAATACTTTCCCCTGTGGTTCAACAAAAACTAAGGAAATATTCTTCCATGAGATGCCTTCAGAGCTCCCTAAGGAACCTCACAGTCAGATGGAGGTTAAGAAAAATTTGACTAAATTTGATGGGAACTTTGTCAAAACGTCTCAAAATACTTGGTCAACTAAGATCTTTTGGAAATGGAAGACAAAAAAATATAGTCTAAAGGTCACAAAGATTATGGCACAAGATTCGGTGCTCACTAAGTACTAATAATTGGATGACTAAAGGACAAATGCAGTGAGATGAGTTAACACTGGCTCACCGGTGTCTTCACTAGCAATCTTGAAAAAATAACTGAGCACAAATTCCTCCACGTTGCTTCTCCCGATGCTGACCTTTGCTTAGTGGCTGAAGATTTTGGAGGAAACCAGAATGCACACAACTATAGGTTTAAAGGAACCACCTCTGAGGATACATGTTGGCATTATCTCATCGGGGGAGACTCAATCTCCTTTAAGCGATGGCACTTTTATCTAGTGCTGGCTTCATAGAAATTTCCCAGTCGTACAAGTTGCTGAAACAGTGCTTCTCCTGAGAACAAAGGAGAAATCCTTCATTGGTAGAAAAGGGCACCTATTCTCTGACAAGGAGGCACACGTCAGAACTGTCTGTCCGGAGGATACTACTGAGCTATAAGTCTGAAGCTGACCTCTTTAGGAAATTTCTTTCTTCCATAGGAACAGGGGCCCATGTATAAGCGCACAAACACAGAAAAAGAGGGGTTCCCTCATGGCCCAGTGGTGAAGATTTGGCCTGCCCAATACAGAAGACACGAGTTCGTTCCCTGATCCGTGATGATCCCTCATCTGACGAGCAACTGATCCCTGAGCCCAGCTGTTGATCCTGTGCACTGGAACCTCGAAGCTGCAACTATGGAGACCATGGCCCACAACACCTGAAGCCCATGAGTCCTGGAGCTTGAGTTCCTCAACAAGAAAAGTAAATGCACCAAGAAGCCGGGTCACCTCCACTAGAGATGTTTCCCCCACTCCCTGCAACCAGGGAGGAGCCTGCAGCGGGTGAAAACCCAGAGCGGAAAAAACATAAGAAAAAAATAAAGTCAAAAGAGAAAAGAAAGAAAGACAGAAAAAAAAACCAAAAACAGCATCTGACATCAAGGTTGCAATTCCAAACATCCCAGGCTATTAGTCGCTGCAAGACTGACTCCTGGTCCTAGGGTCTGCATTCTGTCTTCAATTTCATCCATGCAGAAAACTGGAAAGAAGAAGGTAATATCGGCTTCCTTGCCACGAAATCCGCCTTAATATCTGGAAAATTTTCCCCTCTGGCCTTTTTTTCTAGGCATATTTTAGCATTACTATGATTGTGTATCCTATGTAAAGATTGTACATTCTGCTTTTTTTCAATTGAGCATGATAATGTAGAATTTCCCCCAAGTATTTGGCGAATCGCCCACATTATTTGTGAGATCTATTTATCCAAGTTTAATCTAATCTCAGCCTGACCATGTGTAACTCCTCTCCTTTTTGAACCAAAATGTCCTATTTTCCCAAAATATATGTCGAAATTTTTCCTTTTATTTTAGTAGATATAATTCCATATTCAGATTAGAATCCTCAACTCCTAAACACCCGAATTTTTAGTGAACACTAAGAGGCAAGTAACTGGGAACAGTTTGTCACACCAGCATTTTCTGCTTGGAAATGTATGTTTTGGGTTTTTTCCTCCCCCAAGAAGGCAAAGGGTTGGTTAGCTTCGATTTGCCCAGCAACCGATGTTCCGCCTCCTTATCCCTTTTGAAATGACCCGATAGTCAATGAATTCTTGCCATTTAACTTGGTTCAAGATACCAAACTCTGGGGGGGCTTTTTTGATAGACTGACTGTTTCATCATGTCAAGTGACCGATATTTTCTTGCTGACAAATTTGCAACAGGTGGAACAGATGGAAGGCCTTATTTGATCTCTAACAAAGCTAGGCACAACAGGAGTGTTCCGTTTAGCGAAACAACAGACTTAAGCTCACCTCAAGAGCAGCTATCAATTCAGTACTGACTATTTCCCAGATCATGGGGCCTTGTAGTTTGCTTGGGCCAATTTTGTAAACACTAGAACCTATTTGATTTGTAGGCACTTTCACTTTTGAGTCATTGAAATAGAGCTCATTTATAAACTATGTCGAAGCATTCTTGTGGAAAACGGTCCAGTTCTGGCGAATGTGCCTCAAGGGTCTGCATTCAGGAAACGAATTGGAGTTTCCATATGCCGGCACACTGACACGCAAGACAAACACAAACTCAAAATGACAATGGAGTCCTCTGGGACAAAACCGAAACGGTGATGTTCCAAAATGTCCTCAACAATCTTTGTTTTCAAACAGATTCCTTGTTAAAAGCAAAGTACGTGAAAAAGGGGAAGACAGGGAATCATGACCACATGATTGACACCACAGGTAAAGCACCTCCTCGACAAACACAAAACCAGAAATAGCAGTTGGGGTGAGTTCTTTTTTCTTATTTAACTTCATGCTTTCTCCTAGAAAGATTTCTCTTTTCTCAGGGTCAGCATTCTGAAAAGGGTATTTCATCAAGGCAGCTGTTTCCAACTGCATATGCAAAAAGGAAAGTGTTGGAATTTCAAATGCTTCATCTTAGCCTTTGCCCTCACCGTAGTCTAAACAATAGAGTGGCTGCAAAGTGTTCGAAGAAATCTTTCTTATACCTTAGGCTGACTATAAGATGGAATCGAGCTCTGATTATCACAGCGGTATTATCAAATACCCAACAAACAAAGGAGTGCAAAACGGTCTCTCGGCATCACTGTTCTCCAGCACCAGAAAGGAAATTTCCCACCTTGTGTGAAGGGAAACTTCCAACCAGTGTTCCACCACAGGCCAAACTCAAGGCAAAGGGAAGGATACCTGGTGTCATCACACAGAAGCGCCATTATTCCGAGATGGCAAAACAAGTCAGTCCACATACGGATTCACACACACGGAAAATACAAGTAACAAACATGGTCCCAAACATAAGCCATAAGCTCTTTGATGATGGGGTTGGCAGACAAGTTTCTGGATGAGGCCAAAAACACAGGCAATGAATCAGAAGTTCCAAGGCTACATTGCACAGCATAAAGAACATAGTCGATCATATTGTATGGTGGCAGGGGTAGCTCGATTTGTCAGGGTGAATAATACCTCTGTTTCTCATTGGCATAGATACGTTTTAATACCATTTAATGCCATAACAAACCAGCCGTGAAAACTTCATTCCCAGAGGCAACAAGCCCAGGGGCTTTAGAGAGGAGCACTGACTCCCAAAGCATAAACTACCAGAGAACAGCTAACACTAGAGAGCATTATATAGTGAGAACTCCAATAAAGGCAAGCAGCTGTATGCAAGTCCTGACATCACCCAACGACCAGCATCACCCAGAATAAGACACCCACCCGAACAACAAGCACCAACAGAGGTAACTCAAAGTCTGGGAAAAGAAACCTCAAGCATAGCTAGTCAAAAAATTAATAATAACAATGAAATGGCAATAAATACCACAAAAGTGAAGGAATAATCCACAAACACACGTTCAAATCAACGAAGACGAATTAGAGAAAATTTCTGAAAAATTCAGAAGAACGATGGTAACGACGATCCAAAACGCAAAACAGAATTTTAGAGAAATTGCAAGAATCGACTAGCACACTGAATAAAGAAATACGTAACTTAAAAACAAAAACAGAGACAACTCAATGTCTGCACTGAAAACACACCAAAAGGGAATCAAGAGCAGAGTGTCTGAGACAGACGGCTGGATAAGGGCGCTGGAAGATAGAAGGGTGAAAGTAACTGCTGAAGAATAGAATCTAGTGCAAAGAATGAAAAGAGCAGAGGACAGTCCCAGAGAACTCTGGAATAATGTCCCCACCAATATTTGAATTATGGGGTTCCAGAAGAAGAAGAACAAAGAAAGGAAATGAGAACAATTTTGAAGCGATTATAGTTGAAAATTTCCCCCAAACCCGGGAAATGAAAAGGTCAAGTCCAAGAAGGCAGAGTACTATGCAGAATCAACCTGAGAAGAAACACACCAAGACACATATTAATGAAGGAACCCGAAGGAAACACAAAGTCAGAATTCTAAAGCCAGCATGGGATAAGCAACTAGTGACATGCAAGGAAACCCCCTATGTCTATCAGCTGATCTTCCACCAGAATCTCTGCAGACCAGAAGAGAATGACAAGACTCATTGAAAGCGCTGAAACAGAATAACATGCAACCATGAATACTCTACCCTGCAAGGGGGTCTTTAAAATTGATGGAGAAATCAAAAGCTTTACAGATAAGAAAAATATAAGAGAATTTAGTAACACCAAAGCAGCCTACAAGGCTCAAAAGGCTTATGTAGACAACAAACATAAATAAAAGAAGACCTACAAAACAATGCCATCATACCATCTAAGAAGATGCCAATAGGATCATTTGTATCAATCAGTACTTTACATGTAAAAGGGTTAAATGTCCCAAGCAAAAGACCCAGATTGGCTGAATGGATTCAAAATCAAGACCCATATATATGCTATTTACAAGAAACCCACTTCAGACCTACAGACACTCATAGACTGAAAGTGAGAGGAGGAAAAGATATTCCATGCAAATAGACATCAAAAGAAAGCTGGAGCAGGAGCCCTCATATCAGATAAAAAAAATAAAATTTAAAATGAAGAAGTTCATTAGTCAAGGCAGGGCAGTACGTAATGATCAAGGGGCCGATCCAAGAGGAAGAAATAAGAACCGTAAACATCTATGCAGCCAGCACAAGAGCACCCCAACATGTAAGACAAACACTTTCAGACATAAAGGAAGAAACTGACAATATCACAGTGATAGTAGGAGTCTTGAACACTCCTCTCACACCAATGCACAGATCGTCAAAACAGAAAATTAATAAAGAAACGCGAGGCTTAAAGGACACACTCAGAGAGATGGAACTCATGCATATTTTTTGGACATTCCACCCAAAAGCAGAAGAATATACTTTCCTCTCAGGTGCTCCCAAAACCAAAGGATTTTAAGAGACTATTTTCAACAAGGATATGCCAGCAAACTGGACAACCTGGAGGAAGTGGACCGCCGTTTCGTAGAAAAGAGTGAAGTTCAAGTCTGAAGCAGGAAGAAATAAAATTATGAACAACCCAATCACATGCTCAGAAATCGAATTTGTGATTAAAAGCTATTCAAAAAAAAAAGCCCAGGGCCAGATGGCTTCACAGGTGAATTCTACCAAATATTTAAAGAAGAGCTAAAGCCTGTCCTTTGAAAACTGTTTCAAACACTTGCCCAGGAAGGAACACTTCCAAACAGATTCTACGAGGCCGCCATCACCCTCATACCAAAAATAATGAAAGCCAACACGAAAAAAGACAATTATAGACCCATTTAAATGATGAATTTTGATGCCAAGATTCTCAACAAAATCCTAGCAAATAGAATACAACGATACATCAAAAACTCATACAGCATGACCACGTCGGGTTCCTCCCAGGCTTGCTAGGATTCCTCAATATCCCCACATCAATTAATGTGATCCACCACTTTTGAGAGACAAAAATCACATGATAATCGCAATACTTGCAGAAAGAGCCTGTGACAAAATCCACCACCCATTTATAATAAAAGAACAAAACAAAAAAAAACTCTTCTCAGTATGGACATAGAAGGAACTTACCTCAACATAGTGAAAGCCATATATGAGAAGCCCACAGTGAACATTATCTACAATGGTGAAAAACTGAAAGAATTCCCTCTAAGATCAGGAACAAGACAGGGGTGTCCACTTTCACCACTGTTATTCCACATAGTCCTGGAAGTTCTAGCAACAGCAATAAAAAAAAAGAAAAATAAATTCAAGGAATTCAGATTGAAAAGAAGAGGCAGAACCCCTCTATTTGCAGATGACATGATATTACAGATAGAATACCCCAATGACACTATTATAGAACTTCTTGAGCTAATCAGCGAATTCAGCATAGTCACGGGATGCAACATCTATACACAGAATTCACTGGCATCCAAATATAGACACAATGAAAAATCAGAAAATGAAATCAAAGAGGCAAACCCCTTCACCATTGCAACCAAAAGAATCAAATATCTAGGAATAAACCTACCCAAAGAAACAAAAGAGCCAGACACAGAAAATTACAAGTCACCAATGAAGGAAAACAAAGAAGTCTTAAACAGACGGAGAGAGATTCCATGCTCCTGGGTCGGAAGAGTCAATATTGTGAAAATGAACCTACTACCAAATATCATCTACAGATTCAATAGAACCCTCTCAAACTACCACTAAAATGCTTCACAGCACTAGATCAAGAAATCACACAGTTCATATGGAAACACAAATGACCCCGAAGTGTCGATGCAATTTGAGAAAGAAGAATGAAGCTGGAGGAATCAGCCTGCCCAACTTCAGACACTACTCCAAAGCAAAGTTCATCAAGCGAGTATGGCACGGGGACAAAACCAAAATACAGACCAATGGAACAAGATAGAGAACCCAGAGATAAACCCACGCACCTATGGGTACCTTATTTTTGACAAGGAGGCGAAACTAAAATGGGACAAAGACAGCCTCTTCAACACATGGTGCTGGGAAAATTGGACAGTTACATGCAAACAAAGGAAGTTGGAACATTCCCTGACACCATGCACAAAGATTAACTCAAAATGGATTAAAGACCTAAATGTAAGACCAGAAACCCTGAAACTCTTAGAGGAGAATATAGGCAAAATCTCCAGGACATAAACCAAAGCAAGAAATTCCATGACCCACCTACAAGAAGAGTGGAACCAAAAACAAAAATTAACGTTTGGGACGTAATGAAACTTAGAACCTTTTGTACAGCCAAAGAAACTACACAAAAAGTGGAACAGACAACCCACAGAATGGGAGAAAATCATAGTAAATTAAACACCAGACAAAGAATTAATCTCCAAAATCTTTAAGCAACACAGACAACTCAAAATTGGAAAAATGAACAACCCAATCAAAAAATGGGACAAGGACCTCAACAGACACCTCTCCAAAGAGGACATAGAGATGACCCCAAAACACAGGAAATGATGCTCAACCTCACTTATAATTAGAGAAATGCAAATCAAAACTACAATGAGATATCACCTTATACCAGTCAGAATGGCCATCATCCACAAATCGACAGACAATGAATGCTGGAGAGGGTGCGGAGAAAAGGGAACCCTCTTGCATTGCTGGTGGGAATGTAAATTGATACAGCCTCTATGGAAGACAGTATGGAGATTTCTTTGAAAACTAAAAATAGAAGCACCATACGACCCAGTAATCCTACTCTTAGGCTTATACCCTGATGAAACCAAATCTGAAAGAAACACCTGCACCCTCAATGTTCATTGCAGCTCTCTATACAATAACTAGAATATGGAAGCAACCTAGATGTCCATTGATGAATGAATGGATACAAAAGCTCTGGTACATATATACAATGCTATACTACACAGCTGTAAAAAGAAATGCAGAAGAATCGGCCCTAATGAGGTGGCTGGATCTAGAGGCTATCATCAAAAGTGAGGTCAGTCAAAAAGAGAAGGACAAGGACAATATACTAACACACATATATATGGAATCTAGTAGGATGGTGATGATGGCACATGCAGTGAAACGATCAAGAAGCAGACATGGACAGTGGACATATGGACATTGTGGGCAATGACCAGTGGGTGGGAGGTGTAAAGGAAGTAGCTCGAAGGCATGTGTTACCATATGTGAAGTAAATAGCTCTAGTCATTGCTCTGTGAGAAATGGGGATCCTGCAGGAGTGCTGTGTGACTGTCTGGAAGGGTGGGATGGGGGATATACATATGAGTAATCTGGGAACATACATATCTGTGAGCAACAAAACTATAAAAGTTAAAAGTAAAACAAAAGCTAAAAAGAAAGAAGAATAAACAAGGAGCCTATCATAAAAAGTGAAGTAAGTCAAAAAGAAATACAAGATCAGTATACTAACACATATACATGGATTCTACTAGGATGATAATGATAACACATGCAGTCAAGCGATGGAAAATCAGACATGGGGTGTATTCATATGGACATTGAGGGAATGAACAGTGAGTGGGAGGCGTAAAGGAAGTAGCATGAAAACCTATACTTTCATATGTGATCGAAATGTCTACTGTCATTGAGCTATGAGAAAAGGGAATCCTGCAGGCGGGCTGTGCGACGACTTGGAGGGTGGAATGCAGGGGATATACATATGATTAGCATTAGAAATACTCGGGATATCTTCTTTCAGGGACTCAGGTGACAACATCCTCACACAACGGGTGTCACTCTAGGACTCTGACACGGGCTGGAGTGTCACAGGTTACTGAGGCACCTCAGCCCTCGAAAAGAGGAGGAAAAACCTTGTACTTTTATAAATAAGGAGGGACCAGAGCTCTTAATGCCCAAGTAAATACCTACTTCTGGCACCATGAACTCCCTCTCCCCACACACCACTTACATTGACTAGACTCCATGTTTCTACAGTTACTCCATCTGTCCAATCTGTCGGTTTCCTTGTGAAACGTTGCTGCTTCCGGAAAGTCTGGCTTGCCCAGGTTGTCATGGAAATGAAAACGTCTTCACAATATTCTCAGTGCTGTTAGCATTCTACGGATACCAGGAAGGACCAATAGTTTAGATGCAGACCATTGGTCCCCATTTCGACAGATACCTTGTGGCCAATCCAACGAAGGAAGGAATGAACGAACGCATGGATAAATGGACTATTAGAGACAGTATCTTCATGGAATAGGCAGTGAGGGGCAGGAGATGTCACCAAATCGGTTACGGAGGGTGTAATGTGAAAGGACAAGAGCTTCTGTTTTGTGTGAGCCATGCGCAATTAGGATGTGGTTTCCCTCAAGGACGCCCCTTTCAACCTACCATGACACATGAGGCCAGGGACATTTATACGAGGAGACTCCAAGGACTCAGGGTGAACGGAGGCCTGCGTGGGGAAAGCATGTGAGGAGAACACACTGGGATGTCAGGGGAGGAGAGTGAGGAACAAAGATCCTCCAGTCAGATCTCCTGAGGTGACTGTTATATCGAGATGGCCCCAGGAACACCCTCGATCCAGGAACCTAGAACAAAACAAAACCACCCCACTCCCTTGCAACCCCAAGAAGACAGGCAGCTGGACTTTTACATAACTGTGCACCAAACAAAGGAAGGCTTTCAACTACTTCTTAGTGTGGAGGGAAGTGAGAGACGGACCTAGCAGGACCTCCTTTCTAGACTGTTGTCCCTAACTCTTTGCACCAGAATGGACCTAGCTATCAAGACTTGCCGTCTCGCCTGTCTCTTACTGCTGCTGTTCAGCTGTTAAGTTGTGTCCAACTAATGGCAAACCCATGGATTGCAGCCCACCAGGTATCCCTGCCCTTCACCATCTCCCGGAGCTTGCCCAAACTCATGTCCACTGACGAAGCGATGCCATCCAAACATCTAATCCTTGGTTACCCCCTTCTCCTCTTGCCTTCAGTCTTTCCCAGCATCAGGGTCTTTGCCAGAGAGTCAGTTCTTCGCATCAGGTGGCCAAAGGACTGGAGCTTCAGCTTCAGCTTCAGCATCAGTACCTCCAAAGAATATTCAGGGGTGATTTCCTTTAGGATTGACTCATTTGGTCTCCTTGCTGTTCAAGGTAGTCTCAAGAGTCTTCTCCAACACCATACTTCAAAGGCATCAATTCTTCGGCACTCAGCCTTCTTATATGATCCAGTTCTCACATCCATTTGTGACTACTAGAAAAACCATAGCTTTGGCTCTATGGACCTGGGTTGGCAAAGTCGTGTCCCTGCTTGAGAACATGCTGCCTAGGTGTTTCGTAGCTTTTCTTCCAAAGAGCTAGCGTCTTTTAATTTCGTGTCTGCAGTCCCCATCAGCAGTGATTTTCGAGCCCAAGCAAACGAAGTCTGTCCCAGAGTTTGTCGTTTGTCCATTTATTTGCTGTGAAGTTACAGGACCAGATGCCATGAGTTTTGTTTTCAAATGTTGAATTTATGACAGCCTTTTCACTCTCGTCTTTCACTTTCATCAGGAGGCTTTTTAGTTCCTCCTTGCTTTCTGCCAGAAGGGTGGTGTCACCTGGATATCTCAGGTTACTGATATTTCTCTCAGCAATCCTAATTCCACCTTGTGCGTCATGCAGACCAGCATTACACCTGGTGCACAAATGCACATAACTTAAATAAGTAGGGTGACAATGTACAACACTGATGTACTCCTTTCCCAGTTTGAAACCAGTTCGTTGTTCCATGTCTAGTTCTTACAGCTGCTTCTTGACCTGCCTGCAGGTTTCCCAGAGGCAGGTAGAGGGGTCTGGGATTCCGATCTCCTGAAGAATTTTCCACAGTTGGTTGTGCTCCACACAGTCAAAGGCATTAGTGCAGTCAAGGAAGCAGAAGTAGATGCTTTTCTGGAATTCGCTTGCTCTTTCTGTGATCCAGTTGATGCTGGCAATTTGATCTGTCGTTCCTCTGCCTTCTCTAAATTGAGCTTGTACATCTGGTGGTTTTCGGCCCACTTATGTTTGAACATAGCCTGGATGATTTTCAGCATAACTTGGCTAGTGTGTGAAGTGAATGTAACTGTGTGATCCTTTGAACATTCTTTGCTAGTGCCTTTCTTTGGGACTGGAAGAAAAACTGAGTTTCTTCCAGTCCTGAGGACATGGCTGCACCTTCCAAATCTGCTGGCATATTGAGTGTAGAACTTTAACAGCATCATCTTTGACTATGGGAAAGAGCTTATCTGGCATTCCATCACCCCACGAGCTTTGTGCCTAGCAATGCTTCCTAGAGTCCACCTGACCTCACACTCTAGGATGTTTGGCTCCAGGTGAAATCTTTCAAATGAAATGCCACACTCTTCTTCACAAGATGAAAGTTCTGTATTGTATGACTTATTTTTGTCAGACCATACCGAACATAATGCACAAATTCACTTTATATGAATTAAAATGATTATACTCTCCTGTAACCGAATGAAAATCTTTCTCTGAATACCATCTCATATCAGTCAGCATGGCCATCATTAAAAGTCTACAAATAACAAATGCTGGAGAGCAGCTGGAGAAAAGGGAACCCTCTTACACTGCTGGTAGGAATAGAAGTTGGTGTAGCCTCTGTGGAAAGCAGCATGGAGTTTTCTCAGAAAGCAAAAGACAGAATTACCATATCATCCAGCAATCCCTCTTCTGGAAATATACCAGGACAAATCTGTCATTCTTAAAGATATATGCATCCCTATGTTCGCAGCAGCAATATTCACAATAGCAAAACATGGAAACAATTTAGATGCTCATCAACAGAGCAATGGACAAAGGAAATTTGGTACACATATACAGTGGAATACTACTCAGCCGTAAAAACAATGCCATTTGTAGCAACATGGATAGAGATATATATTATCATACTGAGTGACATAAGTCAGAAATAGAAAGGCAGACACCATATGGTATCACTTCTTTGTGGAACCTAATCTATAGCACAAAAGCCACCTACAAAACAGAAACAGAGAGAGCATGTGGAATAAATCGTTTGTGAGACAGATGCCATTTTCCCAACTGTAGTTTGGCTGTTGGGCAAGCTACAGGAGGAACTTAGCTCCACCAGGCAAGAAAAGGGATTTGGATTAAGAAACTCCCAGGGCCAGCCAGGGCGGGCCTTTTAATTCTGGAATAGGCCGAAATAAACAAGCAGTCAAAGAGGTCTTTAGATCCAACCACTGCCAGAGGCAAAAAAGGACTCATAATTCCTGAATAGTCAGCAAGAGACAGAAGAACAGAAACACTCTTTTCACGTTTTGTCTGAAGCTGGAGTTACTGGACTTTAAAATTCCATTTTGTATTGTATCGCTTTGTTTCAATATTTGTCCACCTGACCTCACACTCTAGGATGTTTGGCTCCAGGTGAAATCTTTCAAATGAAATGCCACACTCTTCTTCACAAGATGAAAGTTCTGTATTGTATGACTTATTTTGTCAGACCATACCGAACATAAAGCACAAATTACTTTATATGAATTAAAATGTTATACTCTCCTGTAACCGAATGAAAATCTTTCTCTGAATACCATCTCATATCAGTCAGCATGGCCATCATTAAAAGTCTACAAATAACAAATGCTGGAGAGCAGCTGGAGGAAAGGGAACCCTCTTACACTGCTGGTAGGAATAGAAGTTGGTGTAGCCTCTGTGGAAAGCAGCATGGAGTTTTCTCAGAAAGCAAAAGACAGAATTACCATATCATCCAGCAATCCCTCTTCTGGAAATATACCAGGACAAATCTGTCATTCTAAAAGATATATGCATCCCTATGTTCGCAGCAGCAATATTCACAATAGCAAAACATGGAAACAATTTAGATGCTCATCAACAGAGCAATGGACAAAGGAAATGTGGTACACATATACAGTGGAATACTACTCAGCCGTAAAAACAATGCCATTTGTAGCAACATGGATAGAGCTATATATTATCATACTGAGTGACATAAGTCAGAAAGAGAAAGGCAGACACCATATGGTATCACTTCTTTGTGGAACCTAATCTATAGCACAAAAGCCACCTACAAAACAGAAACAGAGAGAGCATGTGGAATAAATCGTTTGTGAGACAGATGCCATTTTCCCTACTGTAGTTTGGCTGTTGGGCAAGCTACAGGAGGAACTTAGCTCCACCAGGCAAGAAAAGGGATTTGGATTAAGAAACTCCCAGGGCCAGCCAGGGCGGGCCTTTTAATTCTGGAATAGGCCGAAATAAACAAGCAGTCAAAGAGGTCTTCAGATCCAACCACTGCCAGAGGCAAAAAAAGACTCATAATTCCTGAATAGTCAGCAAGAGACAGAAGAACAGAAACACTCTTTTCACGTTTTGTCTGAAGCTGGAGTTATGGCTGGACTTTAAAATTCCATTTTTGTATTGTATCGCTTTGTTTCAATATTTGTTTCTCTTTTCCCAAATCCAGTCAGTACAACACCCGGCTTTGTGTGTGTGCGTGGGTGTATGTTTGTGTGCGTGTGTGTGTGTGTGTATGTGTGAGAGAAGTGTGGGTGTGTTCATTTCCTTCACTGAATTCTATAGAAGCTACTAATCTTATCAGTAAGACTGAATATATTCAAGTTTACATAATTTCTTTTCTTTTCCTTTTAAACCACACATTTTATTTTGGTATAAACTTCTGTTTCCCCACTTGCCTTTTAAGGTTCTCTGGGGTTTTGTTTGTTTTATTATTTTTCTTTGTTTTTCTATATGTTTATATATAAATAGCTCTTTTAATTTAAAAAAATGTTCATTTGTACTACCACTTCCTCTATGCTTCTTTGCTTTCTCTGAAGATCCTTTCCTATAGCACTAAATTCTACTACATACAAATCTTTATCTGCCTATGTTTATCTTTGCAATATTATTCTATATTGCTCTTCTATCCTCCCTTTCTCTTTTCCCTTTTCCACCATGTTTCTTAGTCTGTTCTGTTCTCATTGCGTTATCCCCAATGGGGACACTGCTCTAGCATTCTTCTCCAATTGATGCTCTACTTAGTTTGGTTATTAACTGTTGGATATCATTCTTGATTTTTCTATTCGCTGTGCTAACGTATTGTACTGTATTTTTGGTTGGAATGCTTGGGTTATGTTACAGCTGTATATGTTTATGTGTATAATTCAATATGCTAGATAGTATATTCATAATTTTTAATTGCCATTTCTCAAAGGTATACCTTCTGTTTCTCAATTGCATATATATGTGTTAATATCATTTAATGCCATAACAAACCAGCAGTCAAATCTTCATTCCTTGTTCAGGCAATAAGCCCCGGGATTTAGGAGAGAGCACTGACTCCAAAACGCTACAATACTAGAGAACGCCTAACACTAAAGAGCTGTATACAAGTGAGAACGCCAACAAAGGTAATCACTGTATGCAAGTCCTGACATCACCCAAACACCAGCATCACCCAGAATAAGAAGCCCCATCCAAATAACAAACACCAACATATGTAAGTCAAAGTCTGGGGAAAGGAAATCCCAAACAGAGTCACTTACAAAAGTAATAATAACAATGAAACGGCAGAGAAAAACCACACAAGCCAAGGAACAATCCACAAACACACAAGAACAAAGAAAAGAAGAGAATTTGGACAAACTATCGGAAAGTGATTTCAGAAGAATGATAGTAAAGATGATCAAAGACACTGAAAACAGAATTTCAGAGAAATTGCAAGACACGACTGACACAGTGAATAAGGAAATACAAGAACTTACCAAAAAGTGGCGAAGACAAACAACTCAATTGCTGAACTGAGAAACACTGTAGAAGGAATCAAGAGCAGAGTATCTCAGTCAGTAGACTGGAGAAGTGAGCTGGAAGAAAAATGGCGGAAGTAACTGCTGAAAAACAGACTCTAGCTCACAGAATGATAAGAGCAGAGAATAGCCTCAGAGACCTCTGGGATAATATCAAACGCACCAATATTCGAATTGTATTCTCAAAGCAGGAAGGAAAAGCAACTAGTGACATACAAGGAAAGCCCATAAGTTGAACAGCTGATCTTTCAACAGAAACTCTGCAGGCCAGAAGGGAATGGCAGGACACATTTAAGCGGCTAAAGAGAATAATCTGCAACCAAGAATCCTCTAGCCTGCAAGGATCTCCTTCAAAATTGATGGAGGAATTAAAAGCTTTACAGACAAGCAAAATTAAAAGAATTTAGTCACACCAAACCAACCTTACAACAAGTGTTAAAGGGACTTATATAGACAACAAGTATAAAAGGAGAAGATCCACGAAACAAACCCATCATAACATCTAAGAAGATGACAATAGGATCATTTGTATCAATAATTACTTTAAATGTCAATGGACTAAATACCCCAAACAAAAGACACAGAGTGGCTGAATGGATCCAAAAGCACGACCCATCCATATGCTTCCTCCAGGAAACTCACTTCAGACCTAGAGAAACTCATAGATGAAAGTGAGAGACTGGAAAAAGAATCACTGTATGCAAGTCCTGACATCACCCAAACACCAGCATCACCCAGAATAAGAAGCACATCCAAACAACAAACACCAACATATGTAAGTCAAAGTCTGGGGAAAGGAAATCCCAAACAGAGTCACTTACAAAAGTAATAATAACAATGAAACGGCAGAGAAAAACCACACAAGCCAAGGAACAATCCACAAACACACAAGATCTAATCAATGAAGAGAATTTGGACAAACTCTCGGAAAGTGATTTCAGAAGAATGATAGTAAAGATGATCAAAGACACTGAAAACAGAATTTCAGAGAAATTGCAAGACACGACTGACACAGTGAATAAGGAAATACAAGAACTTACCAAAAAGTGGCGAAGACAAACAACTCAATTGCTGAACTGAGAAACACTGTAGAAGGAATCAAGAGCAGAGTATCTGAGACAGAAGACCGGATAAGTGAGCTGGATGATAAAATGGTGGAAGTAACTGCTGAAAAACAGACTCTAGCTCAAAGAATGAAAAGAGCAGAGAATAGCCTCAGAGACCTCTGGGATAATATCAAACGCACCAATATTCGAATTGTATTCTCAAAGCAGGAAGGAAAAGCAACTAGTGACATACAAGGAAAGCCCATAAGTTGAACAGCTGATCTTTCAACAGAAACTCTGCAGGCCAGAAGGGAATGGCAGGACACATTTAAGCGGCTAAAGAGAATAATCTGCAACCAAGAATCCTCTAGCCTGCAAGGATCTCCTTCAAAATTGATGGAGGAATTAAAAGCTTTACAGACAAGCAAAATTAAAAGAATTTAGTCACACCAAACCAACCTTACAACAAGTGTTAAAGAGACTTATATAGACACCAAGTATAAAAGGAGAAGATCCACGAAACAAACCCATCATAGCATCTAAGAAGATGACAATAGGATCATTTGTATCAATAATTACTTTAAATGTCAATGGACTAAATGCCCCAACCAAAAGACACAGAGTGGCTGAATGGATCCAAAAGCACGACCCATCCATATGCTTCCTCCAGGAAACTCACTTCAGACCTAGAGAAACTCATAGATGAAAGTGAGAGACTGGAAAAAGATATTCTATGCAAATGGAAATCAAAAGAAAGCTGGAGTAGCAATCCTTATATCAGACAAAATAGACTTTAAAGTAAAGAAGATTCTAAGAGACAAGGCAGGTCACTACATCATGATTAAGGGATCCATCCAAGAAGAAGACATAACAATCATATATATCTAGGCACCCAACGCAGGAGCACCTAATACATAAGACAACCACTTTCAGACATAAAAGAAGACATCAACAATAACACAATCATAGTAGGAGTCTTTAACACTCCTCTCACACCAATGGACAGATCATCCAAACAGAAAATTAATAAAGAAACACAAGCCTTAAATGCCACCCTAGCAGAAATGGACCTAATGGATATCTTTAGGACTTTCCATCCAAAAGCAGAAGAATACACTTTCTTCTCAAGTGTTCATGGAACATTCTCCAAGATAGACCACATCTGGGGCCACAAATCAAACCCCAGCCTATTCAAGAAAACTAAAATTCTATCAACCATCTTCTCGGACCACATTGCAGTGAGACTAGAGATCAAACTGGAAAAAACCGCTATAAAACACAAACACATGGAGATTAAACAACACATACCTAAAAACCAATTGATCATTGAAGAAATCAAAGGAGAAATTACACAATTCCTAGAACAAAACGACAATGAACACACGACAGTGCAGAACCTTTGGGATACTGCAAAACCAGTCCTAAGAGGGAAGTTTATGGCAAGTCACGGCCACCTCAGGAAACTAGGAAAATCCCAAACACACGACCTTACCGTACGCTTAAAACAACTGGAGAAAGAAGAACAAAAACACCCCAAAGTCAGCAGAAGAAGGGAAATCATAAAGATCAGAGCAGGAATAAATGAAAAAGAAACAAAAGAAACAATAGTAAAGATAAAGAAAACAAAAACTGGCTCTTCGGAAAGGTCAATAAGTCGACACAACATCGTTCTAAGAAAAAAGAGAGCCAAAAACCAAACAATATAGAAGGATTCCACATGAGCAACAACCCCTTTCCATTGCTGCTGGGAATGTAAATTGATACAGCCTCTATGGAAGACAGGATGGAGATTTCTTTGAAAACTAAAATGGAAGCACCACAGGAAACCCAATTCTACCCTATGAAACCAAATCTGCAAGAGGCACCTGTACCCTCAATGTTCATTGCAGCTCTCTATACAATAACTAGAATATGGAAGCAACAATGTCCATCGATGAATGAATGGAAAAAGCTCGGGTACATATATACAATGGGTACACAGCTGAAAAAGTAAATGCAGAAGAATCAGCCCTAATGAGGTGGCTGGATCTAGAGCCTATCATCAAAAGTGAGGAGTCAAAAAGAAGGACAAGTAAATATACTAACAAAATATATATGGAATCTAGTAGGATGCTGATGATGGAACATGCAGTGAATGATCAAGAAGCAGACATGGACAGTGGAATATGGACATTGTGGGGATTGAACAGGGGGGGGAGGCATAGAGGAAGTAGCTTAAAATGTGCTACCATATGTGAAGTAAATAGCTCTAGTCATTGCTCTGTGAGAAATGGGGATCCTGCATGCTTGTGACGGTCTGGAAGGGTGGGAGGGGGGATATACATAGTAATCTGGGAACATACATATCTGTAAGCAACAAAACTATAAAAGTTAAAAGTAAAACAAAAGCTAAAAAGAAAGAAGAATAAACAAGGAACCTATCATAAAAAGTGAAGTAAGTCAAAAGAAAATACAAGATCAGTATACTAACACAAAACATGGATTCTACTAGGATGATAATGATAAAAATGCAGTCAAGCGATGGAAAATCAGACATGGGGTGAAATCATATGGACATTGAGGGAATGAACATGGGTGGGAGGGAAAAGGGAAGTAGCATGAAAACCTATACTTTCATATGTGAAGAAATGTCTACTGTCATTGAGCTATGAAAAAAGGGGGATCCTGCAGGCGGGCTGTCGACTTGGAGGGTGGAATGCGGGGGATATACATATGATTAGCATTAGAAATACTGGGATGTCTTCTTTCAGGGACTCAGGTGACAACGTCCTCACAAAAGGGTGTCACTCTGGACTCTGACACGGGCTGGAGTGTCACAGGTTACTGAGGCACCTCACCCCTTTGAAAAGAGGAGGAACAGCCTTGTATTTTTATAAATCAGGAGGGACCAGAGCTCTTAATGCCCAAGTAAATACAACACTTCTGGCAGTATGAACTCCCTCTCCCACAACACATTGACTAGGCTCCATGTTTCTACAGTTACTCCATCTGTCCAATCTGTCGGTTTCCTTGTGAAACGTTTCTGTTTCCCGGGAAAGTCTGGCTTGCCCAGGTTGTCATGAAATGAAAATGTCATCAAAATATTCTCAGTGCTGTTAGCATTCTATGGATACCAGGAAGGACCAAAAATTTAGATGCAGCCATTGGCCCCCTTTTTCGACAGATACCTTGTTCCAACGAAGGAAGGAAGGAAGAACAAATGGACAAAGGGACTATTAGAGACAGCATCTTATGGAATAGGCAGTGAGGGGCAGGCATTGTCACCAAATGGGTTATGGGGGGAGTAATGTGAAAGGACAAGAGCTTCTGTTTGTGTGAGCCACGTGCAATTAGGATGTGGGCCCCCTCAAGGCCCCCTTTCAACCTGCCATGACATATGGGGCCAGGGACGTTTTACGAGGAGACTCCAACTCGAGGTGAACGGAGGCCTGCAGGGGGAAAGCATGTGAGGAGAACACACTGGGATGTCGGGGGAGGGGGTGAGGAACAACGATCCTCCAGTCGGATCTCCTGAGGTGACTGTTATATCGAGATGGCCCCAGGAACCCCCTCGATCCAGGAACCTAGAACAAAACAAAACCACCCCCCCCCTTGCAACCCACAAGAAGACAGGCAGCTGGATTTTTACATAACTGTGCACCAAAAAAAGGGAAAGGGCTTTCAACTGCTTCTTAGTGTGGAGGGAAGGGAGGGACAGACCTAGCAGGACCTCCTTTCTAGGCTGTTGTCTCTGACTCTTTGCATCCGAATGGACCTACCTACCAAGACCTGCCATCTCGCCTGTCTCTTACTGATGTTGTTCAGTTGCTAAGCTGTGTCCAACTAATGGCAAACCCATGGATTGCAGCCCGCTAGGTATCCCTGCCCTTCACCATCTCCTGGAGCTTGCCCAAACTCATGTCCACTGATGCAGCGATGCCATCCAAATATCTCATCCTCGGTTGCCCCCTTCTCCTCTTGCCTTCAGTCTTTCCCAGCATCAGGGTCTTTGCCAGAGAGTCCGCTTCGCATCAGGTGGCCAAAGGATTGGAGCTTCAGCTTCAGCTTCAGCATCAGTCCCTCCAAAGAATATTCAGGGCTGATTTTTTTTCGGATTGGCTCGTTTGATCTCCTTGCTGTCCAAGGGAGTCTCGAGAGTTTCTCCAACACCATACTCAAAGGCATCAGTTCTTCAGCACTCAGCCTTCTTATATGGTCCAGTTCTCACATCCATTCATGACTACTGGAAACACCATAGCTTTGGCTCTACGGACCTGGGTTGGCAAAGTGTGCCCCTGCTTGTGAACATGTTTCCAGGTGTTTCTAGCTTTTCTTCCAAAGAGCTAGCGTCTTTTAATTTCTGGCTGCAGTCCCCATCCGCAGTGATTTTCGAGCCCAAGCAAACGAAGTCTGTCCCAGAGTCTGTCGTTTGTCCATTTATTTGCTGTGAAGTGACAGGACCAGATGCCATGAGTTTTGTTTTGAATGTTGAATTTATGCCAGCCTTTTCACTCTCGTCTTTCACTTTCATCAGGAGGTTTTTTAGTTCCTCCTTGCTTTCTGCCAGAAGGGTGGTGTCACCTGGATATCTCAGGTTACTGATATTTCTCTCAGCAAGCTGAATTCCAGCTTGGGGTTCATGCAGACCGGCATTCCACCGGGTGCACATATGCACATAACTTAAGTAAGCAGGGTGACAATGTACAACACTGATGTACTCCTTTCCCAGTCTGAAAGCAGGTCGTTGTTCCATGTCTAGTTCTACCTGCTGCTTCTTGAACTGCCTGCAGGTTTCCCAGAGGCAGGTAGGGGGGCTGGGATTCCCATCTCCTGAAGAACTTTCCACAGTTGGTTGTGCTCCACACAGTCAAAGGCATTAGTGTAATCAACGAAGCAGAAGTAGATGCTTTTCTGGAATTTGCTTGCTCTTTCTATGACCCAGTGGGTGCTGGCAATTTGATCTCTCGTTCCTCTGCCTTCTTTAAATTGAGCTCATACATCTGGAAGTTTTCGGCTCATTTATGGTTGAACGTAGCATGGATGATTTTCAGCATAACTTGGCTACTGTGTGAAGTGAATGTAACTGTGTGATCCTTTGAACATCCTTTGATAGTGCCTTTCTTTGGAACTGGAATAAAACTGAGTTTCTTCCAGTCCTGAGGTCATGGTTGTGTTTCCCAAATTTGCTGGCATATTGAGTGTAGAACTTTAACAGCATCATCTTTGACTATGGGAAAGAGCTCATCTGGCATTCCATAAACCCCACAAACTTTGTGCCTAGCAATGCTTCCTAGAGTCCACCTGACCTCACACTCTAGGACGTTTGGCTCCAGGTGAAATTTTTAAAAATGAAATGCCACACTCTTCTTCACAAGATGAAAGTTCTGTATTGTATGACTTATTTTGTCAGACCATACCGAACAAAAAAAATTTACTTTATATGAATTAAAATGATTATACTCTCCTGTAACCGAATGAAAATCTTTCTCTGAATACCATCTCATATCAGTCAGCATGGCCATCTTTAAAAAAGTCTACAAATAACAAATGCTGGAGAGCACTGGAAAAAAGGGGAACCTCTTACACTGCTGGTAGGAATAGAAGTTGGTGTAGCCTCTGTGGAAAGCAGCATGGAGTTTTCTCAGAAAGAAAAAGACAGAATTACCTATCATCCAGCAATCCCACTTCTGGAAATATACCAGGACAAATCTGTCATTCTAAAAGATATATGCATCCCTATTTTCCCAGCAGCAATATTCACAATAGCCAAAACATGGAAACAATTTAGATGTTCATCAACAGAGCAATGGACAAAGGAAATGTGGTACACATATACAGTGGAATACTACTCAGCCGAAAAAACAATGCCATTTGTAGCAACATGGATAGAGCTATATATTATCATACTGAGTGACATAAGTCAGAAAGAGAAAGGCAGACACCATATGATATCACTTTTTTGTGGAACCTAATCTATAGCACAAAAAGCCACCTACAAAACAGAAACAGAGAGAGCATGGGGGAATAAATCGTTTGTGAGACAGATGCCATTTTCCTACTGTAGTTTGGCTGTTGGGCAAGCTACGGGGAGGAACTTAGCTCCACCAAAGGGATTGGATTAAGAAACTCCCAGGGCCAACCAGGGCGGGCCTTTTAATTCTGGAATAGGCCGAAATAAATAAGCAGTCAAAGAGGTCTTCAGATCCAACCACTGCCAGAGGAAAAAAAAAGACTCATAATTCCTGAATAGTCAGCAAGAGACAGAAGAACATAAACACTCTTTTCACGTTTTGTCTGAAGCTGGAGTTACTGCTGGACTTTAAAATTCCATTTTTGTATTGTATCACTTTGTTTCAATATTTGTTTTCTCTTTTCCCAAATCCAGTCAGTACAACACCCGGCTTTGTGTGTGTGCGTGTTGTTTGTGTGTGTGTGTGTGTGTGTGTGTGTGTGTGTGTGTATGGGGAGAGCGTGTGGGTGTGTTCATTTCCTTCACTGTATTCTATTGAAGCTACTAATCTTTTCAGTAATACTGAATATATTCAAGTTTACATAATTTCTTTTTCTTTTCCTTTTAAACCACACATTTTATTTTGGTATAAACTTCTTTTTCCCCCACTTGCCTTTTAAGGTTCTCTGGGGTTTTGTTTTTTTTTATTATTTTTCTTTGTTTTCTATATTTTATATATAAATAGCTTTTTTAATTTTTAAAAAATGTTCATTTGTACTACCACTTCCTCTATGCTTCTTTGCTTTCTCTGAAGTCCTTTCCAAAAGCACTAAATTCTAATACATACAAATCTTTATCTCCTATGTTTATCTTTGCAATATTATTATATTGCTCTTCTATCCTCCTTTCTTTTTTCCCCTTTTTTCCACCATATTTCTTAGTCTGTTCTGTTCTCATTGCTTATCCCCAATGGGGACACTGCTCTAGCATTCTTCTCCAATTGATGCTCTACTTAGTTTGGTTATTAACTGGTGAATATCATTCTTGATTTTTTTATTCGCTGTGCTAACTATTGTACTGTATTTTTGGTTGGAATGCTTGGGTTATGTTACAGCTGTATATGTTTATGTGTATAATTCAATATGCTAGATAGTATTTTCATAATTTTTAATTGCCATTTCTCAAAGGTATACCTTCTGTTTCTCAATTGCATATTTTGTGTTAATATCATTTGATGCCATAACAAACCAGCAGTCAAATCTTCATTCCTTGTTCAGGCAATAACCCCAGGGATTTAGGAGGAGCAATGACTCCAAAACGCTACAATACTAGAGAACGCCTAACACTAAAGAGCTGTATACAAGTGAGAACGCCAACAAAGGTAATCACTTGTATGCAAGTCCTGACATCACCCAAACACCAGCATCACCCAGAATAAGAAGCCCCATCCAAATAACAAACACCAACATATGTAAGTCAAAGTCGGGGGAAAGGAAATCCCAAACAGAGTCAGTTAAAAAGTAAAAATAACAATGAAAGGCAGAGAAAAACAAAGCCAAGGAACAATCCACAAACACACAAGATCTAATCAATGAAGAGAATTTGGACAAACTCTCGGAAAGTGATCTCAGAAGAATGATAGTAAAGATGACCAAAGACACTGCCAACAGAATTTCAGAGACCTTGCAAGATAAAACTCACACACTGAATAAAGCAATACAAGAACTTCCCAAAAAAGTAGTGGAGACAAACAACTCAATTGCTGAACTGAGAAACACTGTAGAGGAATAAAGAGCAGAGTATCTCAGTCAGAAGACTGGAGAAGTGAGCTGGAAGATAAAATGGTGGAAGTAACTGCTAAAAAACAGATTTAGCTCACAGAATGATAAGAGCAGAGGATAGACTCAGAGACGTCTGGGATAATATCAAACGCACCAATATTCGAATTGTATTCTCAAAGCAGAAGGGGAAAAGCAACTAGTGACATACAAGGAAAGCCCATAAGTTTAACAGCTGATCTTTCAACAGAAACTCTGCAGGCCAAAAGGGGAATGGCAGGACACATTTAAGCGGCTAAAGAGAATAATCTGCAACCAAGAATCCTCTAGCCTGCAAGGATCTCCTTCAAAATTGATGGAGGAATTAAAAGCTTTACAGCAAGCAAATTAAAAGAATTTAGACACACCAAATCAACCTTAAAAAAGTGTTAAAGAGACTTATATAGACCCCAAATAAAAAGGAGACGATCCACGAAACAACCCCATCATACCATCTAAGAAGATGACAATAGGATCATATGTATCAATAATTACTTTGAATGTCAATGGACTAAATGCCCCAACCAAACGACACAGAGTGGCTGAATGGATCCAAAACCACGACCCATACATATGCCGCCTCCAGGAACCTCACTTCAGACCTAGAGACACTCATAGATGAAAGTGAAAACTGGAAAAGATTTTCCCATGCAAATGGAAATCAAAAAAGCTGCAGTAGCAATCCTCATATCAGACAAATCGATTTTAAAGAAAGGAGATTCTAAGAGACAGGCAGGTCACTGCATCATGATTAAGGGATCCATCCAAAAGAAGACATAACAATCATAAATATCTAGGCACCCAACGCAGGAGCACCCCAATACATAAGACCAACACTTTCAGACATAAAAGAAGACATTGACAGTAACACAATCATAGTAGGAGACTTTAACACTCCTCTCACACCAATGGACAGATCATCCAAACAGAAAATTAATAAAGAAACACAAGCCTTAAATGCCACACTAGAAGAAATGGACCTGATGGCTATCTTTAGACTTTCCATCCAAAAGCAGAAGAATACACTTTCTTCTCAAGTGTTCATGGAACATTCTCCAAGATAGACCACATCTGGGGCCACAAATCAAACCCCGGCCTATTCAAGAAAACTAAAATTCTATCAACCATCTTCTCGGACCACATTGCAGTGAGACTAGAGATCAATTTCCCGGAAAAAAAAAAAACCCGCAAAAAACACAAACACATGGAGATTAAACAACACATACCTAAAAAACCAACTGATCATTGAAGAAATCAAAGGAGAAATAAAAAAATTCCTAGAAGAAAACGACAATGAACACACGACAGTGCAAAACCTATGGGATACTGCAAAAGCAGTCCTAAGGGGGAAGTTTATAGCAATTCAATCCCACCTCAAGAAACTAGGAACATCTCAAACACACGACCTTACATTACACTTGAAACAACTGGAGAAAGAAGAACAAAACACCCCAAAGTCAGCAGAAGAAGGAAATCCCAAAGATCAGAGCAGGAATAAATGAAAAGAAACAAAAGAAGCAATAGTAAAGAAAAAAAAACAAAAACTGACTCTTCGGAAAGGTCAATAAAGTCGACACAACACTGGCCAGATTCATCAAAAAAAGGGAGCAGAACCAGATCACCAAAATAAAAAATGAAACAGGAGAGATTACAAGAGATAATGCAGAAATCCAAAGGATTCTAAGAGACTATTAGGAACAACTCTATGGCAACAAGCGGGACAACCTGGAAGAAATGGACAGTTTCTTAGAGAAATTCAATCATCCAAGACTCAACCAGGAAGAAATAGAAACTATGAACAAGCCAATCACAAGCTCAGAAATTGACCTTGTGATCAAAAATCTACCCAAAAATAAAAGCCCAGGGCCAGATGGTTTCACAAGTGAATTCTACCAAACATTGAAAGAAGAGCTAAGCCTGTCCTTCTGAAACTCTTCCAAAACATTGCACAGGAAGGAACACTTCCAAACACATTCTACGAGACCGCCATCCCCCAGATACCCAAACCAGGCAAAGAAAACATAAAGAAGGAAATCGATAGGCCAATTTCACTGATGAATCTAGAGCCAAAATCCTAACAAAATCCTCGCAAACAGAATTCAACAACACATCAAAAGCTCATTCATCACGATCAAGTTGGGTTCTTCCCAGGCACAAGGATTCTCAACACCCGGGAAATCAATCAATGTGATACACCATATCAACAAACTGAGAGACAAAATCACATGATCATCTCAATAGATGCAGAAAAAGCCTTCGACAAATACAGTATCCCTTTATGATAAAAACTCTTCAGCAAATTGGCATAGAACGAACCTATCTCAACATAGTTAAAGCCATCTATGAGAAGCCACAGCGGACATTATCCTCAATGGTGAAAAGCACAAAGCATTCCCTCTAAGATCAGGAAGAAGACAGGGTGGCCACTTTACCACTCTTATTCAACATAGTCCTGAAAGTTCTTGCAACAGCAAAAAGAAAGAGAAAGAAATCAAAGAAATCCAGTTTGGAAAAGAAGTCAAGCTCTCTCTATTTGCAGATGAAATGATATTATACATAGAAAATCCCAAAGACACTATGACAAAACTACTGGAGCTAATAAAGAATTAGCAAAGTCGCAGGATACAAAGTCAACATACAGAATCATTGGCATTCCTACACACAAACAATGAAATATCAGAAAACAAAACCAAAGAGACAATCCCTTCACCATTGCAACCAAAAGAATCAAATATCTAGGTATATACCTCCCAAAAGAAACAAAAGTATTGTACACAGAAAATTACAAGACACTCATGAGAGACATTAAAGAAGACTTAAACAGATGGAGAGATATTCCATGTTCCTGGGTCGGAAGAATCAATATTGTGAAAATGACCATACTACCAAATGTCATCTATAGATTCAATGTGACCCCTATCAAACTTCCAATAACATTCTTCACAGAACTAGACCAACGAATAACACAGTTCATATGGAAACACAAAAGACCTCGAATAGCCAAAGCAATCCTGACGAAGAAGAATGGAGCTGGAGGGATCAGCCTCCCTAACTTCAGACTCTACTACAAAGCAACAGTCATCAAGACAGTATGGTACTGGCACAAAAACAGAAATATCGACCAATGGAACAAGATAGAGAACCCAGAGATAAACCCACACCCTATGGGTACCTTATTTTGACAAAGGAGGTGAACATATAAAAAGGGACAAAGACAGCCGCTTCAACAAGCGGTGCTGGGAGAATTGGACAGCTACATGCAAACAAATGAAGTTGGAACATTCCCTGACACCATACAATACGATCAACTCAACATGGATTAAAGACCTAAATGTAATCCCAGAAACCACCAAACTCTTAGAGGAGAATATAGGCAAAACCCTCAAGGACATCAATCAAAGCAAGATCTTCTTGACCCACCTACTAGAATAGCGGAACTAAAAAGGCAAATGAACATGTGGGACCTCTTGAACTTCAAAGCTTTTGTACAGCTAAAAAAATTTAAAAAAAAGCTGAAGAGACAGACCACAGAGTGGGAGAAAACCATAGCAAATGCAACAACAGACAAAGAATTAATCTAAAATCTACAAGCAACTCAGCAACTAGCACGGGAAAAATGGAAAAACCCCAATCAAAAATGGGAAAGGACCTAAACAGACACCTCTCCAAGGATGACAGACAGATGGGCCAAAAACACATGAAACGATGCTCAACTTCACTAATAATTAGAGAAATGCAAATCAAAACTACAATGAGATATCACCTCACACCCGTCAGAATGGCCATCATCCACAAATCGACAGACAATAAATGCTGGAGAGGCTGTGGAGAAAAGGAAGCCTCCTGCATTGCTGGTGCAGTGTAAATTGATACAGCCTATATGGAAGACAGTCTGGAGATTTCTTAAAAAACTAAAAATAGAAGCACCCTATGACCCAGCACTCCCACTCTTAGGCTTATACCCTGATGAAATCAAAACTGAAAGAAGCACCTGTACCCCAATGTTCATTGCAGCTCTCTATACAATAGCTAGAACATGGAATGAACTTAGATGCCCATCGACGCACGAATGGATCCAAAAGCTCTGGTCCAGATATACAATGGAATACTACACAACTGTAAAAAAATGCAGAAGAATCAGCCCTAATGAGGTGGCTGTATCTGAACTATCATCAAAAGTGAAGTCAGTCAGAAAGAGGGACAAATACAGTATATAAAAATATATATGGAATCTAGTAGGATGGTGATGATGTCACATGCAGTGAAGCGATGAAAAGACAGACATGGACAATGGACATATGGACCTTGTGGGGAAGGAACAGAAGGTGGAGACGTAAACGAAATAGTATGAAGGCCTGTACTATCATAAGTGAAGAAAATAGCTCTAGTCATTGCTCTGTGAAAAAAGGGGGATCCTTCAGGGTGCTGTGTGAGGGGTGGGAGGGTGGGAAGGTGAGGATATACATATGACTAATCTGGGAACATACATATCTGTAAACAACAAAACTCTGTAAAAGGTAAAAGGAAATAAAGGTTTAAAAATAAAATAAAATAAAATAAAATAAAATAAAATAAAAAGTATACCCATCAGGGACTTCTAAAAAAAAAACAGAAACAGAGTCACAGGCAGAGAACAGTCTTGTGGTTGCCAAGAGGGAAGGGAGGAGGACGATGGATACACTGGGAGTTGGGTATTGGTGTTGGTAGCTGCAAACTATTATTTTAGAATGGATAAACAGCAAGGTTATACCATGTAGCACAGAGAACTAGATTCAATCTCTTTTTATAAATCATAAAGGAAAAGGATATTAAAACGAATATATATCTACACACACACACACACACACACACACACAAAAATATATGACACTTTTCTGTATAGCAGAGATTGACACAACATTGTAAATCAACTATATTTCAATAAAAATTAATCTTATTACCTAGTCTAAAAGTAAAAAGCACTAAACGGCTAAAGTAGTAAGGAAAGGTAAGTTATTCTGTAAAGACTTTCCTAGCGCACTGCAAAACTTACAGAAATATAATAAAATAGAATTCAATTACTTTGAATAATAATTGGCAATGGTCCTAATAGACCCTATATGCTGGTATTTAATTTGAATGATCAAAGCATACTGAATAATATAAAGTCCCGTTTGAAAGATAGTCTTGAACACTCTTTGAGCATCAAGCACATTACCAGTATAAGTGCTCTATTGTTGTTATTTGTAAAATTATCAAAAAGACTTTCAGTCATGGAGGATGCACCCTAATGAGTTATCCTTAAGCACGGTAGATGTTTGGCCCCCCATACATTTTTTTTTTTAAAGATTTATTTATTTCGTTATTTTGGGGGGGGTTTGGCTTGGGGAATGAGTGGAGTGGGCGGGTCACTTCTATTGGTCTTTCATTTTTTATTTTCATCTGTATTCGTTCTTTGGCTCCTGTGGACCTCCCATCGCGGTAGCCTCTGTCGCCGCTGAGCGCCAACTCTGGGCGCATGTGCTCCAGTGCTCCAGCATGGTAATTGGACATATCAGTCCAGACGCTCCATGGCACATGGGAACATCCCAGGCCAGGGTAAAACCCGGCACCCTTGCACTGCAAGGGGGTGCCCTTTAAACCACTGGAACACCAGGGAACCCCAAGGCTATATATTCTTGGCTAAACCAAACTTATAGTGATAAAGCAGTTAAAAAAACGGCTATCTTGTGGTTGAAGGTTATCATAGAGAATGTCAATTTAATGAAGAGAAAATAGATTAGATTTCCAATTAAGTACATACAAAGAAATTGCCTACCAGTCATAAACACAAGTCTCTCATTTGTAGCGGTGAGTTAAAGCCTTGAGGTACCTTAGTGTTGTTTCTGACAAGTCTCGGCTTGGTGCACACGAGATACAACACTGTAGAAAAAGAAAACTTATGGAATTATTTCTGCAGTTCAAAGGAAGCCCAAGATCGCCATCAACAGAGTGCTTCTCAATCTTTACTGAACCGAGGAATCACCTGATATGACTCTTAAAATGTTAATTCAGATTCAGTAGTTTTAGTGTGGGGCCTGAAATTCCCCTTTGATAATAGGATCTTAGGTGATACTAGTGCCGCCAACCCTTTGACCACACTTGGAACAACAAGGATCTAACACTTCTCCTTTAGGAAGTATTACTACAATAGCTGCACCAAACTGAAGTCACTGTTTGCTGGACAGATGGAGAGTGCAAGTCTTTTTGTTTGGTTTGGTGTTTCAGACTGCAAGTCTTTGAATTGGCCACACAGCTGTCAAGGGTTTTTTTCCTACAGTCACAAAAAGCTGAGTTTCTCCATGATGCTTTCACTGATTAACCCAGTCTAACCTTGATACTTGATTTACTCTCTCTTTTTCCATCAGATAGGGCTACACACTATTAATTTGAATTTGTTTATGGAAGTGTTTTACTTGTGTTTATCTCAGTTAGCCTTTAAGCCTCAAACACAGGGCTTATGCCACCTATTCTTCTCTGTTGGCCTTGCTTACCAACTAGATAGACTAAGAAGAATCCTTGAAAATGGGATATCATGTCTTCAGATTCCAACCCTTTGCAAAAGCTATCAACACTTCTTTAACTATCAGGTTATTTCGGAAGAGTTTATTTATCCAACAATATTTGTAAAATTTAACTCACTGTGTGCCAAAACACTTATGGTCTTATAAATAGGAAATGAAGAAGTAAATGTCCATACTTATAATTTTATATCAATGGGAAAGTCTCACTTGAGAATAAATTTTTCCCCTAGAGCATGACAATATCTATAAATTCATTTCCTGTATCTCTCATTCACGAGTTTTCCATTTTGTAGCAATGAAAATAAAATCTATTCAGAAGACTAAGTCTCTTGATTTGTACTGCTTTTCATTCATTTCATAAACCATACAAACATGAGTATTCATAATTAAAGAGGCTGACATAATACTAAAGAAATCTCTAATTCAATGGTTGCTAAAAGAAGACATTTCAAACTAATAACTTCTAGCTGCTTTGAAATCTCTCTTGACCTTTATTTCTCTCCATACATTTTGAAAACATTACCTCTGTGAAAAAGTAACTACCAGTACAAAATGAGGTGACACCTGTGAGCAACTGGTATATAGTAAGCTGAAAATTTTTCCCCTTTCCTTAATGAAAAGAAAAAAAGTATGCGGCCTTGGGGCAGCAGTGCCTCGCCTGCATGCACACAAAACACAAACACACACACACACAAACACACCACATACCCATGTACATAAGAAAATGATGCCCTACTACCAAAGGATTCTGGTATTGTTCCAGAAGATCCCTAGTTATGTTATGTTTCATAGGCCTGAAGCTCCTTTAATATTCACCAGTCATTTCACAATTTTTCACCCTCAGTCTTAGTCAAAAGACAAAATGAATAGTGACGGTTGTCAAATATTGTAAACGACAGAAAATCTCACCAAGCTCCATATAAACTTTTCTAAAAGATATATTGCATGTTTTCACAGGAAATAGAATGTGAATGCCTGGCAACATTTCTTTTCATTCTCCAAAACCTGTGTCAGTTGCTGTTGTAAGTGGCTATTAAGAGGGGATCTGGCCATAAAACCCATCTCAGTTGTCATGAGCGATCATCATACCAACCAGCTATGCCCCTGAGAGAAGGTATATGAAAGGTCGTAGCCCCTCTTACCTTGGGAATCCTACCTTGGTTTTGGCCAAAACTCTCTTTCTGCCATCTCCTCCAATAAGAGTTGGGATAATGTTTTGTTCTGCTCATATATATATTTTAAAATTTTAATCTCACAAGCAGCAGGTGGATTCTAATGAGGTAATATCCAAACAGTGTGTCATACTATTTTACAATAACAGATAAAAGGGTAGCAAAAACCCTATATATGTTCTCTAGATCTCCCGTTGTTCTACAGTTTTTCGTGTTGCTGATTGGAAAAAAAATGCATTCAGGGCTGGGAATTTCCCCAATTTTGGCAAGCATTTAACAATCAGTTTTCTTCATATAATCATTTGGAAAATAGGAAAATAGCCCACCATATCGAAAATAGCTTTATGTTACAAATTCAAATAAGAAAAAATTACTGAAGTTGTTATGAAAAAGTACTAAATACAACTTTTTTCCCTATAATAAAAGATCTTAAGAATAAGTTATTACATAAAATACTTAGTGGGACATACTTAAAATCCTTGAGATAAATAAACGTAGTAGGAGAAAAAAAAACCCATACACATATGAATAAATGTAAAAAATCAACACCAAAGTAAAATGCTGACCAGCAGGTATAACAGCATCAACCTACTATCAATTTTATTCTCAAGCCATGTCCTATTTACCATTGTCATTATTTAATCACACAGATGGCCAATCCTCTACCAGTTAATTCTACATTAGAAAACTCCTCATTTTTCTTGAATGGGGTCTACTAATTCAACTTCCAAATGGATTCAAAGGAAATGGTCTACATTTTAGTTTTACTGAATTTTAAGCTTTATGTCTAAAATGCTAAAAGTTAGAATGAATAAGAGTACCTGTTTGGGGGGTTCCTGGAAGCTCAGTGGTGAAGACTTCCCTGCCAACACAGGAGATATGGGTTCGATCCCTGATCCGGGATGATACCACATGCTGAGGAGAAACTAAGCCTGTGAGCCACAATGATGGAGCCTGTGCTCTAGAGCCTCGGAGCCGCAACTATGGAGCCCATGTGTCACAGCTACTGAAGCCTGTGTGCCCTGGAGCCCAGTTCCACAAGAGAGACATCACCGCAACAAGAAAGCTCACCTCAACTAGAAAACTAGAGAAGAGCCTGTGGGCAGTGAAAAACCCCGAAGAGTCAAAATAAATAAATAAATAAAATTAAAAATAAAAAAAATACCAGTTTTCTGAAAAAAGTTTCAATCCCAAATTCATTCTGAATAGAAAACCAGAAGGCAGTAAATATAACAGCACTTAAAATATTAATATAAAAATTTAAATGTACTATCAGACAGTTTAAGTTAATGCCCTATTTCAAAATATAAAAATATTGGAACTGAGTACTTGGGCAAATACGTTCAAAGATTTCTGGCTAACACGTAGGAAACAGCTCCACTAAAATGGGTTTATCTGAAGTTTGTCGGCAATGTGAATCCAGTGAAATGACCAAAAATCTTCACAGATATCTATATGGATAGAATATGGGAAAAAGTGAACAGAATGGATTGTGCACATATGAACACAGAATTATTCACTGAAGTGCATTTTATGACTTTCAATAGGAACTAAAACTATAGGAGGATCACTGAGTAACTTATGATGTAATATGAGACAGTCTGTAATGATGAAAAGTTATGAATGGAGAACTTTTAGTACTATGAGAACATTTTAAGAAAATGTTAAATGATACAAAATTTTATGTATATTATGATCCCATTGTGTAAGATACTTTACTAGGCCCTAGGACATATTATATGTAACATAGGAGAGGATTCCCTCCTATGGCTCTGTGGTAAAGAATCTGCCTGCAATGCAGGAGGCACAGTATTGATCCCTGGCTCAGGAATATGCCCTGGGAAAAAAAAGGCATCTCACTCCAATGTTCTTGCCTGGGAACCCCATGGCCTGAGAGGGGGCTTAGAAGCATACTGTCCAGGGATCACCAAGAGTCAGACAGGACTTAGTCACTAAATAACAACAGATATATGATAGGAATACAGACACACATAGATGTGGTACATATGACATACACATGATATCACAGCTATGCATATATTTTGATATATACATATAAAAGGGAGGAATAAAACACACTTTAATATTCACAGTGATTTTTAAGGAATTTTCCAAATTCCCCAGAAGAATATATAGCTTTTACTATAAAAGCTCAGGAAAGCACTCAAGTAATTTTTTCTTTTCAAAATAATTCTTGATATTGTGGAAATACAGTAAAATGATGTTTAAAAATAAAACATGGAGACCTCTCCTGGTGATCCAGTGGATAAAGAGTCCACCTTGCACTGCAACAGGCACTGGTTCAATCCATGGCCCAGGAAGAATCCACATGCCAAGGAACAGCTCGACTGTGTTCCCAAATTTTGAGCCAGTCCTCTGGAGCATGTGCCCAGAGCCGGTGATCTGCGACGAGAGGACATGGCAATGTGAGACCCACATGTGCCAAAGAATAAAGATGGATGAAAATTAAATGATGACTTAGAGGTTAAAAAAAAAAAAAGGGTGGGGTAGAAATCAGCGTCATATGGCACAGAGGGTCAAGATAACAGAAAATAATGATTTAACAATTAGAAGGGTCTATAGTGACTGACCAGCTGAAGAAAAAAGGGCCCAAAATTTAAATTTTGTTGAGAAGTAATCAGGAGGTAAGTTCGTGAAAACAACTAGTGTAGAATACTTCTTTTAAAGGGGCTTGCCTGAAGAGAAGGAGAAAGAGAAGGAGAATACAGGAGTCCTGATCTCAGAGATTTTTTCCTTTTTAAAAGAGAAGACTAGACTATCTATTTGGGCTTCCCTCTTGGCTCAGTGGTAAAGATTCTGTCTGCAATACAGGAAACCTGGGTTCAATCCCTGGTTTGAGAAGATCTCCTAGAGGAGGGCATGGCAACCACTTCAGTGTTTTGCTGGGGGAAAATTTTACGGACAGAGGTCCATGGGGTTGCAAAGAGTCAGACATGACTGAAGCACGCACACACACTATATATCCCAAATATATTTATATGCTGGTATAGAAATCGATCAAACAGAAAAGACTGTAAGATACACAAAAGGGTGTGAAAGAGACTAACTGGATCAAGGGAACTAAAACATACCCATACAGAAATAAATCCTTTTTGTGTAAGGAACTACACAGAAAAATACCCTGAAATATACATTAAACATAAATGATCTCAATGAAGAGTCAGGTCTGAAAAGGGATAATTTAGCACTGATAAATTAACATGTAGTCTTATCATTACTTATACCTGGTCTGGCTCAGTCATCTTTTATTGGGTTTTCCATAGTATCGCAGTTTTGATTTATGCAAGATCTTCACAAGCAAAGCAGGAAAAACCTTTCTATTAGACCACGTCATTTCAAGTTGAGAAAGGAAATCCTTCTGGTGTCTAGAATATAAAAAAAAACAACATCCTACTTAATGTAGCATAGTGATTTCAGAATTCTATTTTATTAGTGGAAAATGGTAGCCAGATGAGACCCAAATCAACCCCTTCTCACCAGATAAGTCCTCTATATACTTCTCACATAGAAAACTTAGTGAAAAACAGACCCTAATAATAATGGCTCAAAGAACATCACGTATACTTTTTTGTATAGACTTATTATACTAAAAAATATAAAATATATTTAGTTTTTTATATATATATGTTATATATATAGTAAGTATGTATATATTTATGAGAGTGAAATATAGGTAAATACCTACATTAGCTAACACATTTAAATGGAATGTTCCATCTGGAATACTTTCCACGTTGGCAAATTGTGTAATTGCTTCCTGGAAGACTTGGATTGAAACTTACTTTCTTAAGAAAAAAATCAATGTCATGGAATATTTTCTCACTACTAAGTGCTTATCTATTTAATTCATATAATTTCCATGATATATTGCTCTATTGCCCTCACCTCAGTCTCATGTGTGTAACTTCAATTTTCCCCAAACATTCCAGACAAGGCCTGCATCTGGGCCTTTGCACTTGCTCTTCATGGATATGAAATGACTTCCTCAGATATCCGAGTGACTTGTTCTCCTTCAAGTTTGGCTCGAAGGTCACTTTCTGAGTAATTTTAGCTCGAACCTAAACTGGTCCACTTATGTCCCATCCCATTTTATTTTTCTACATACTATCAGCCTTATTACCTTTGAGTGTGCAATGGAATTTACTTTGAAATGTTTTAATGTTCAAGACCCCCCCCCAAAATGTTTAAAGGCTATGCATCATCTTTAAAAGACTTGAATTTCTAGTTTTATTCTTTCTTGGGTTGGGGTGATTCCATCCACAATTTTTCCACATCTTGCTCTCACAGCCTACAGTCCCAACTTTTAAAACCTGAACTTTTATGTGTTCCAATATTTATTTGTCTAAGGCATCCTCCATGTCCACTTTTATTTATATAATCTATCACCCGCTCAATTTGGCATGAAAACCACCCTTGCAATTTGTTGAAATGGCCTTTTATAATTACAGCTCTACCAGTAGTATCCCTGCTCCCATTTGCAGGATTAGGTGTCTTGTGTAAATTTCCTTCAGATTCTCCCAAAATAATAGTCCATTAAACATTACTAGGATCTGTGAGCCTAATATTGGATGTGACATAAAGTAGTGACTCCTTTTGTAATATGGTGAAAGAAATTGGAGCTCACCTCTGAAAAATCAAGAGTGTATGTGGGAAAACTCTTATCCAATGAAGGCGCATGCACCTTCTTTCCCAGTGGAATGAATTTAAGAGCTCCATACTTTTACAAAGCCAGAGTGGGAAGACCTACGGTTTCTGCTACAGGTGAGCACAGACAGCCATGATCAGACATCTGCCCAGATGTTTACATCTTCCAAGATTGGGTAAAAAAAACAACACTCACAACAACAAAAAAATTTAAATTTAAATTCATAGAGTAGGCATATCTCCAAAATCTAAAAAGAAACTGTTGTTTGTCCTTAGGCACCGAGGAATCTGTGTAAATTCATAGAATTAAGTGGGTTCATTATGAAAAAAATGAAATTAATAAACTAATATACAACCTAAAAGTCCGTATGCAATGCAATATTGTTTCTCAAATATTGTGGTCTCAGGACCCCTTGACGGTAAAATTACCAAAGACCTCAAATAGCTGTGATTTATGTGGGCCATATTTAACAATGCTAAGAAACAGAAATACATATTCTTTTAAAACAATAACAATAAACATGTTACATATAATAAAAAGGTGCATGTTTTCAAAAATGACCTCATTTTCCAAAACCGAAAATGTAGTGGGAAGTGTGGTATGGTTTTTCATTTTGCAGATCTCGTTAGTGTCTAGTTTAGTAGAAGACAGCCGAAGAAATTATCTTTTCTTTGGCATTTATTCAGTCTGTTTCAATGTACTTGACCAGAATCTAAACGCCACACTATACTTCTGAGAGAATGGAAATTACAATAATAAAAGATCAAGCCTTAATAGTATTATTATGAAAATAATTTTCATTGTGAATCCCTGGGAAAACTCCTGGGAAATATCTAGGGTCCTTGGCCTATACAGCGGAAACCACTTCAAAAAAATAAAGCCAAGGACTGCAGAGAAGAATAAGGATAGAAACTGAAATTAAAGAATTAGAAATCAGAAGAACTGGTAAACCATTTTCCTTGGAAAAAAGAATAAAAGGTACAGCTTTAATACCTGCAATCATGAAGAAAGCAAACAAAAGATAACACCCAGAATACGCTCACCTAGAAACATCGAGAAAATCATTTTAAGGATTATATGATTACATATCACTAAACATGAAACTATCAGGGGAAATTTTTTAATCTTTGAGAAACAAATGAATTACCAATACTGTTGCTCTAGGGAACGCTGGAATAGATCAATATCAATGGAACAATATGAAAAGTTCACCTATAATGACCTTCCAAAATACACTAGGTTCATAGAGTTAACAATTTCAAAGAACAGCTTTTCTAAAGCTGTTCTAGAGCACAGTAAAATAAAGAAAGTGTACCAATTCAAAAATTTAAAAAAATCCCCCAAAATTATAACAGAAATAGTATAAAAGATAAAACAATACACCCCAAACTTTTTTTTTTAGTTTTGGAATGCTGTTTTTTTTTTCCTTTTTTTTTTTTTTTTTTTTCTTTTACAGAGTTTTGTTTTTTTCAGATATGTATGATCCCAGATTAGTCATGTGTATATCCTTGGTCCGCATCTCTCTTCCACCCCAAAACATCTTTGATGGCATAAATCCTAAATATATTCAAATCCAATATAGCAGTGTTTGAAAATGCTTCATGATCAAGTAGATTTCTAAACATCTTGTCTTTTCAGGAGGAGAATATTATAAATTGTAAATGTTAGGTTTATGGGCTATTAAAGGGTTAATATGGCAAGTGCAAACTCCCCCCCAAAGGGTCAGCATCATAGGGCCGTTGCTGATCTGCTGGCACCTGGGAGTCTCTCAAGGCCGGCGGTAAGGAGATCACACTGGCCATAAAGATTCTCCACTACATCTGCAAAGTAACAAGAACTGCACACCTTCATGCCCACAGACAACCCAAAGGGCAGCAGACTCGTCACTAACTTCTTGCTCAGTTTAGACAAAGTCTTCGTTTCTGCACCTGCTCGGAAGATTCCCTCTCCTTTTTCTTCTCCCTTTCCTCCCTAATAAAACGTCCTCATCCCATCTCTGGGTGCGACTTCACTGGCCCACCTCTTGGACCAGTGAATCTCGCCCGGGGAAATCTTCCCCAATAGGCTCTTTCCTATCAACTTGCTGTCCATCGTGTCTTTGCGACTCTTACAATAAGTAGTTCTGCAGATTGACATAAAAGCTCAAAACAATATGTTAAAACATTAAAGAGAATAAAAATATTTTTTAAATCACGCAAAGAAAAAGTTTCAAACCGTGAAAAGAAAAAAAAACATGAGGCTTCCTGATAGTCCAGTGGGTAGAGTCTGCCTGTTGGATCCCCGACCCTGGAAGATCCCACATGCCGAGGAGCGGCTGGGCCGGCGTGTCCAATTATGAGCCAGCGCTCTACAGCGCATGTGCCCAGAGCCAGTGCTGTGTAATGAGAGAGGCCACTGCGATGCGAGGCCCCACATGCCAATGAATAAAGATGAATGAAAATAAATGACGACTTAAACGCCAAAAAAAAAAAAAAAAAGGGATATACTAAACAGATTAGGACTGCAAGAACAGGTACAAACAATATCAATTCCTTAAAAGTTAATTGCATTGAATTCATCTTGAAAGAAAAATAATTGGTTTAGGTCAAAAAGGGAAAAGCTTAGCTTTCTGACCTAAAAAAAAAAACAAAACCTTAAGTCAAAAGGCAAAATCCTTCTATAGAAAGAACCCTAAAACAAAATGGAAATAAAGTGATAAAGAAATACACACTAAACCAAGTGCTTATGAAAGTATGGCCTTTGAACCAGCAGCATTAAAATGATAGAAATGGAAAGTCTAGGGCAGATGTACTGAATAAGAAACTGATGACAGCGTCCAGCGATCTGAATTTAAAACACTTGAGGTGACATAGATGCTCAGGATCTATGTTTCAGAATCATGGCCCCAAAAGCTAACTAAAAGGCCATGAAGTGGTAAACAGTCCCATCAGACAAAATGTAATGGAGACAAGAAAAGGACTAAGATTAATTCTATGTTGCTAGGGTGAAATTTTCAAGATATAAACAAGCTATGCAACTATACACGTTGAAGAAACACCTAAACGTAAAGCTGATAGAAATATATGAAATGAACAAAAACCCCCATCATAAATAGAAGCCAATATTCTTTTCAAAGAAATGGGCAAAGAAAATCATTTTAAAATAAGATGAAATATTTTAACTTGAATTTTAGAACCTGGTCTAATAAGGAACTGCATAGCTAATAAGCAAAGTTTTTCTCAACTTTTGGGTAAACAGAAACTCAAGTCTACAACCCGAACACATAAGTAATGAGTAATAATAAAATCACTATACTTCACAACCTGGGGTATACAGCCAAAACTGTAACTGTGAAATTTCAGAACAGTTAAAGATTTTGGAATAAATAGGGAGTAAATGAACCAAGTGTTCAACTCTAGGAGAGTACCAAAAAAAAAAAAAAAACACAAAAATGCAAAATCATTTAAAGGGAAAGTAGAAATAAAGTAGAACCATCTCCTGATACGGACTTCTTAATTAGTTAATCTAAAAGTCTTACTTCTGAATATCAGGAAGTAAACAATCCTCTGACAAGGCAAGCATTAAACAGGGTAAAGACTCTGGCATGGGAAGGTACCGAGGATGTAACTGACAAGAAGAGGTTTAAATGTAGATTAGGTACAACTCTGAGATCTAGGTGAAATTAGGAAGTGAAATATCAGCTCTCAGAAATGCCCTGAAGGGTTTCCTGGTGGTCCAGTGGGTAAAGAGTTCACCTTGCAGTACACGGGACACCGATGTGATCCCTGGCCCGGGAAGATCCCACAAGGGCCGGTATGTCCAATGAAGAGCCTGGACATGCACGCATCCAGAGCCAGTGCTCTGCAATGAGAGAGGCCACTGCAATGGAAGGCCCACAAAAAAATAAACGTGGATGAAAAATAAATGATGACTTAAAAAAAAAAGAAAATGAAACATTTTAAAAAAGAAGCATTACTGGTTTCACTACTTTTTAAAAACTTGAAAAGGAATCATTCTCCCAACTCCCCATCCTCAGCCAAGGTCCCTAGTTCTAATAGTTTTAGGGGTAAATTCTATCAAACCTTCAATGAACACATGATTTCTCTAAGTACAGAAAAACAGATAAGTTTCCTAACTCATTCTACTAGACTAATAGTAATTGATCTGGTGTCAACATTGGACTGAAATAGTACTCTCACAGATAAAATAACAAGCGGGACCAAGTAGAAACTAGTGGTTCCACCTCAGCTAATCTATGAACATACTTTATTTCATCCATTCCGTTATTCAAGAAACTCTTATCAGCTGCCTACTATGTGCCAGACATTTTTCTGGGTATAGAAGACATAGTCCACAGCAGAAAAAGAAAAGATGCTTGCCCTGGAGGAGCTTATAAGCTTGAGGGAGGAGAAAGACAACAAAATAATTTCAGAGTGCTATCATTCTATCGTGGTGATGAAATAACTGACACTCAGGATAAATACAGCCTGCTGCCAAGTTTTGTTAATTAAATAACCCATGCATGTCCGCATTATCTGTGGCTACTTTACATTGAATAGCTGCAGCAGAAACCTTAGGTCTCAAAAAGACAAAAGATTTACTATCTCTTTATAGAGTTTGCCTTAGGGTCAACATCGACCCCAGTAGGGGTCTAGGTTTCCATCTAAGTTTAGGCAGAGGGGTTTAGGCAAGGGAATAGTACAGTCTAACTGACATTTCATTTGTCACCAGGCCCTCTGGTTTCAGGATTTTAGTTCCCCAACCAGGGGTCCAACCCACAACCCAAGCAGTGAAAGCAGAGTCCTATCAACTAGACACCAGCTCAGGGGAAATTTTCCTAACTTCCATTTTAAAAGCAGTCTCTGAAGCACTCGTGTTTACCTCTGGAATAGGGTACTCAACCAGGAGAGGAAGATTGGGATTCCTGAAATGATCTATATCTTGATCCGGGGGGGTGGTTACAGAGATAAATATACATAGATACATTTCAGATTTTTCTGCTTTACTGTGTATACAGTTTACCTACTACTTTTGAAAGTACACAATCACACCACAAATTGAAGAGAATATGGACAGAGTGGGAGAAAATAATTTGCAATGTACAGAAGGTAAAACTTAACGCCATAGCAAGGAAATGCTATACATTCAAGTAGAAAGGTATAATTAAAAATGATAGTAAAATGGGGAAATGGGCACTCTACTATACAGAGAGATGGAAATGTAAAGTAGTACCACCTTTTCAGAAGCTGCTTTGTCAATACCCATGGAAAATTCAAATACTCTTTAGCCCAGCAATTTCAGTTCCAGGAAACCATCCATTCAACAGAAATACTTGAACACAGTGAAGGATCTTTTACCCCATCCAAACACTTTATTCTGAAAAAGTTCAAACATTCAACAAACCTGAAAGAACACCAGTGCTTCTAGATTTGGTCATCAGCATTTTGTTCTACTTGGGTCTTGTACTTTGAATGTGACACACTTTCACACATAAAATTCAAGAGTTTTTAGCACCTGATCTAGGATTTTGTAATAAAAATATGGCTTCAATAATGAATTCATATTACTTTCATAATCAGAGAAATGAAATCATTTTTGACAATTATTTCCTAAAATCTTCTACAGCACCAAATTTTCATTTGTACATTCAATTCTAAAAATGAAAATGATCAAGAGTAGGAATGCACTACTGTCTTATTCCATGCTTAAGATCTAAAACATCATTCCATTATTTCATCCCTGAAATGACTCTTACTTTTAAAATTTAATATCTACTTCATTGCAAATCATCCTTAACTATACATTTCTAAGCTATCTTCTTTTCCTTGGGACTGAATATTACTTTAATTGCATATTTTCATCCCAATTGTCTGTTCACTTTCAAGTTTGTTGCTGCTACACAGCACAGCATTATTAATGCGATGTTCGGGAAAAACCTAAAAGCAATAAATGTAGACAATTATCTTTCGTTTTACTTCTTCCCTTTCCATATACCTATATGCCTATAATCCTACCATTCCACTCTCTCACATTTTATAAATGTCATTTAGAGAAGTTACTGATGTCAGACGAGCTGGCATTTTCAGGTTAACTTCTATCTTCTGATACATAAGAACTGAATTTCTCAGATTAGGTTTGTTCGTGGTAAATAGTTAAGGAACACAAGAACGAGAATTCCAAGCTTTACGACAAAAATCACACATTCAAAACAGCATTTACACAACTGCTACACTTAAACGTATACAAATGGCATTTCATTACATGCAAATTATTAAGGAACAAATAACGGAACAGCCCTTCTTAAAAAAAAGGGAAAAACGGGCAAACCTCAAATTTTGCCCAATTCAAACCTTTCCATCCTACAGAGAAGACTACTTCCACAGCTGGAATGGGAAGAAAACTAAGATGCATTCCACGATAGCCAGACGTGCAATAAACACAGGAGGAATACGGATCACAACGCGACTGAGTTCCCCAGAGTCAATTTAAGTATGCATTTCAGACACCGACCATTCCCAGGACAACTCCCGAGATCCCAGGTCGATTTCTCTCGGGGCTCGACCTACCGAGACCAGCACAGGATAGCCCAGCCTGCGGCGGACCCAACTCACCTGACATTTCAGGTATCACCTTCACTCCGAAGATCTTCCGAAGGCTAGGAGAATAACAAACCTCGCCCAAGAGGTGGAAACACGCCCAACTCGAGAGTCAAACCGCGGGAGTTGACCAGTTAACGCCGCTCTCCCTCAGCTGAAGCGGTGAGACTCCGCCCCTCAAGGCGTTCTGATGTCCTCAGGCGTGCCTGCTCTGTGGCCCCGCCACGCAATGACCGGATTGAGATGCTGGGGAAACCACTGGTTACCATGGTTTCCAGTGCAAAGAAGCACAGTGGAAGGGGAGGAGCCCTCGTGACTGCTGGTAGACAGGGTGCCCCGTGGCTTTGGTAAACACGTGACCGAGGCGGGAAAACTAGAAGTCGGGCCCAGGGTTTGGGGGGGGGCACGGGTCCGTTGGCAGATTCTTTACTATCTGCACCACCAGGAACTGCCCTCAGACCAGTGACAAGGTGGATTCGGGCTTCCCAGGTGAAGAACTCGTCTGTGTATGAAGGCAACCTAAGAGACGGGTTTGATTCCTGGCTTGGGAAGACCGTCTGAAGGAGGGGATGGCATTCAGTATTCTTGCCTGAGATGTCCCTGGACAGAGGAGCATGATGGGCACAGTGCATGTGGCCACAAAGGGTCAGACACCAATGAAGAGACTTGGCATGCACGCAATATATGTGAATGTGACTATGGGTCTCCTGTGTGCGTGCATGCGTGCTATATCGCTTCAGTGGTGCCTGACTCTTGGGGACCCCATGGACAGTGCCGTCAGACTCCTCTGTTCATGGACTTTTCAGACAAGAATACTGGAGTGGGTTTCCATACCTTCCTCCAGGTTGTTTCCCACCCAGGGGTGGAAGCCAGGTCTCCCTCACTGCAGGCGGGGTCTTTTCTGTCTGAGCCCCAGGAAGCCCAAGAAGCGACCACAAGGACCTGGGCGTGCAAGTCGCTGGGCGTGGGCCACACTGGGCGGTGGAGGCATCCATGAAACGAGGCAGGGCAAAGGCAATCTCCAGGGCGATACACCCCACCCCGCGAGGACGGCAGAAGCCCCCGGGGGAGGTCTGCGAAGGGGGAGAGGAACGAGGGGGGGCCCCAACCTGGCGGCCCAAGAGTGGGGCCAGGGGTACCGGCGGGGCTGGAGGAGCCGGCCATCTCATTCGCCTCGCATGTGCCCTCATGGGGACAGGCGGGTGGACGCAGCGCCCGACCCACAACGGCTGGCTGGGACCGGGCCCACACTCGGGGGAGCTCGCCAGATCGGTGGGACCCAGCATTTCTCTTGGGAGCGTGGGCCTCTGGGCAGGGGCAGGGCACTGTCCAGAGAACAGACAGACCTAGACACTGCCAGGCCACCAGGAAAACAAGTGCATGCTCCCCCTGCCCCCACACACACACACACACAGAAACACGAGGGGGGTCCTCGAGATGTCTTCTGTGGTATGCACAAAACCGAATAATGCATGCAAAGCCTTTAGGACAGTTCTTGGTGCAGAAAGTCCATAAACACTAGCTGCTCTTGCTTTTAGCGTTTGCGTCATTGTAGTGGTTTCCTGAGTGCAGCTTGGGAGAATTTGTGATTAAATGCAATGAAGACAGAAAATTACCAAACTTCCATGGCATAAAGTTGCACAGATCCTGGATTATCCCCCCAGTATATCAATTTTTTATTGAAACATCTGTTTTGGTTATTTTGATTTGAATCATCTTATTTTTTCCCATTTTAAAAAATTGTTTGGCCTCTTTTATTGTTTTTATTTATTTATTTATTTTCATCCATCTTTATTCTTTGGCCTGTGTGGGCCTCCCATTGCAGTGGCCTCTCCCGTTCCCGAGCACTAGCATGGGTGCATGCGCTCAAGGGTGCTGGCTTATCATTGGACACACTGGTCCAGTCACTCCATGGCATGTGGGATCCTCCTGGGCCAGGGATCCAACCGGTGCCCCTTTTTCTGCAAGATGGACTCTTTTCCCACTGGGCCAGCAGGGAAGCCCCAATTTGAATAATCTTGTTGGATCTTTTTTCATTTTAGTATTCTTTCATTTGTTGATATTGGGTAGGAGGTAAGCATCATTCTCTGGCCATGTGTATTGGGTATTAAGAGATACACTTTTAGGTTCATCAATTCATTAGATTATGAATGTGGATAGCAATGTGAGGGAGGAGGAATAGCAAGGGTCATGACTAATTGGTGCTAAAAGGAAGTGGAGAGTTCAGGTGGTATCTCAAGGAGTATTTAGGCAAGCTCTCCAAACATCACCATGGTAACAAAGAGGGTCTCAGGGGGGCTGTGTGGCAACCAATGCACTACAATCTCCAGCTCAGTGCTACCATTTTCAAACAGCCTTCCCTTTTAATGCTGCTTTTGATGATTTTATTAATTAAATTACCTCTATATACAAAGATGTACCTGTGCAGTTTCTAATAATCCTTGAAAAGAAAGAAACTGTTAGTCATTCAGTCAAGACCAACTTTTTGCAACCCCATTGGCTGAAGCCTGCCATTTATTCATTTTTTTGGCTGTGCGTGGTCTTCGTCACTGCACAGGCTCTTCTCTAGTTGTGGCAAGTAGGGTTTACTCTCTGGTTACAGTGCACAGGCTGCTCATTTTGGTGACTTCTCTTGTGGTGGGCATGGGCTCTAGGCACACTGGCTTCAACAGTTGTGGCACAGGGCTCAGTGGTCTTGGCTGCTGGACTCTAGAGCAGAGACTCTGTATTTGTGGCAGGCCCATAGGCTTGGTTGCCCCAGGGCTTGTGGGGCCTTCCCAGATCAAGGATGGAATCTGTTGTTTTCTGCATCGGAAGGATTCTTCAACATTCACCTGGGAAGCTCCTCTTCAATTTTTGAATGAGTGTTTGGCGTTAGCCATAGAGCCTGAGCTTCCTATGTACTCCGTGCATAGAGAATCCACCTAAAATGCAGGAGTTGTGAATTCGATGCCTGAGTTGGGAAGTTTCCCCTGGAGAAGGAAATGTCCATCCACTCCAGTGATTGAGCACAACACATAGCACCTTCCTTTGCAGAATACGAATCCAAAAGGGGACTTGAAATGTACTGTATTTTAGTACCTTCCTGGCTCTTTTCACTTCTGACACTTTATGTATCTCTGTTGTGAAACTTTAAGGGTATGGGTTTGCTTTACACAGTATTTTTCCTATTATCTGACTTTTGATGTGATGATTAAGTTGGTCATCTGGTGGAAAGAATGAACATAACTCTCATACAGAAATAGCACATTTCCAAGAAAATATGATTCCGTTATCATCATGGGAACTATAGAGCTTCCTGGTGGTCCAATTGGTAAAGACACCGCCTTGCAGTGCAAGGGCGCCGGTCTGATCCCTGGCCTGGGAGATCTCATGCACCACAGTGTGGCTGGACGGATGGAGCCAATTGCCGAGCCGCATCTCTGGAGCACATGTGCCCGGAGCCAGTGCTCTGTGACAATAGAGGCCACTGCGATGTGAGGCCCGCACGGGCCAGAGAACAAAGACGGATGAAAATAGAGAAATGAAAGGCCAGTAGAAATGACCCGCCCACTCCACTCTCTCCCCAACACGACCCCTGCCCAAAATAACTAAATAAATAAATCTTTAAGAAAAACAAAACAAAGGTATGTGGGACCAAACATCCACCATGTTTAAGGATAACACTTTAGGGTGTATCCTGCATAACTGAAAATCTGTTAGATAGTTTTACAAATAAACAACAATAGAGCACTTGTACTGGTAATGTGCTTGATGCTGAAGAGTGAGCTCAAGGCTATCTTTCAAAAGGGAATTTATGTTATTCAATATCCTTTGAATGTTCAAATTAAATACCCAGCATATAGGGTCTATTAGGACCATTGTCAATTATTATTCAGAGTAATTGAATTCTAATTATTTATATTTCTGTAATTTTTGTAGTTTCCTATCAAAATCTTTACAGAAAACTTACCTTTTCCTTCCTACTTTAGCCATTTAGTGCCTTTTAGTTTTAAACTAGATAATCAGATTAATTTTATTGAAATATAGTTGATTTACAATGCTGTGTCAATCTCTGCTATTCGGAAAAGTGTCATATAAATATATATATGTGTGTGTGTGTGTGCAAGTGTGTGTGTATATCTGTCGATATATATTCTTTTCAATATCCACTTCCTTTATGACTTATCACAAGAGACTGAACATAGTTCTCTGTGCTACATGGTATAACCTTGCTGTTTATCCATTCTAAACGTAATTGTTTGCAGCTACCAACACCAAACTCCCAACTCCCAGTGTATCCATCTTCCTCCTCCCTGCCCTCTTGGCAACCACAAGACTTTTCTCTATGCCTATGAGTCTTTTTCTGTTTTTTTTTTAGAAGTCCCTGATGGGTATGCATTTTATTTTATTTTCAAACTTTTATTTTGCTTTGAACTATTATAGTTTTGTTCTTTACAGATATGTATATTCCCAGAGTAGTGATATGTATATCCCCGCTTCCCACCCTCCCAACCATCACACAGCACCCTGAAGGATCCCCCTTTTTTCACACAGCAATGGCTAGAGCTATTTTCTTCACTTATGATAGTACAGGCCTTCATACTATTTCGTTTACGTCTCCCACCTTCTGTTCCTTCCCCACAATGTCCATATGTCCACTGTCCATGTCTGTCTTTCTGTCGCTTCACTGCATGTGCCATCATCACCATCCTACTAGATTCCATATATATGTGTTAATATACTGTATTTGTCCTTCTCTTTCTGACTTTACTTCACTTTTTAGGATAGGCTCTAGATCCAGCCACCTCATTAGGGCTGATTCTTCTGCATTTTTCTTTACGGTTGTGTAGTATTCCATTGAATATATGTACCAGAGCTTTTGGAGCCATTCGTTCGTCGATGGACATCTAGGTTGCTTCCATGTTCTAGCTATTGTACAGAGAGCTGCAATGAACATTGGGGTACAGATGCTTCTTTCAGATTTGATTTCATCAGGGTATAAGCCTAAGAGTGGGATTGCTGGGTCATAGGGTGCTTCTATTTTAGTTTTTTGAGAAATCTCCATACTGTCTTCCCTAGAGGCTGTATCAATTTCCATTCCCACCAGCAATGCAGGAGGCTTCCTTTTCTCCACAGCCTCTCCAGCATTTATTTTCTAGATTTGTGGATGACGGCCATTCTGACAGGTGTAAGGTGATATCTCATTGTAGTTGCGATATGCATTTCTCTAATTATTAGTGAAGTTGAGCTTTGTTTCAAATGCTTTTGGGCCATTTGAATGTCACTCTTGATGATTTGTCTGTTTAGGACCTTTCCCCATTTTTGATTGGGTTGTTCCATTTTCTGGTGCTGTGTTGTCTGAGTTGCTTGTAGATTTTGGAGCTTAATTCTTTGTCTGTTGTTTCATTTGCTATGATTGTTCTAGGGTCCTGGATCGAGGGTGTTCCTGGGGTCATATCGATATAACAGTCACCTCAGGAGAGCTGACTGGAGTGTCACTGTTCCTCACTTTTCTCCCCGACATCCCAGTGTGTTCTCCTCACATGCTTTCCCCTCTGCGGGCCTCCGTTGACCCCGAGTCCTTGGAGTCTCCTTGTAAAAATGTCCCTGGCCCCATGTGTCATGGCAGGTTGAAAGGGGAGTCCTTGAGGGGACCTACATCCTAATTGCGTGTGGCTCAGGTGAAACAGAAGCTCTTGTCCTTTCACATTACTCCCTCCGTAACCCATTTGGTGACAACCCCTGCCCCTCACGGCCTATTCCATGAAGATGCTGTCTCTCATAATCCGTTTGTCCATTTGTTCCTTCGTTCTTTCCTTCGTTGGATTGGCCAAAAGGTATCTATCTACAAGAGGGACCGATGGTCTGCATCTAAATTATTGGTCCTTCCTGGTATCCGTAGAACTCTAACAGCACTGAGAATGTTGTCATGACGTTTTTCGTTTCCATGACAACCAGGGCAAGCCAGTCTTTCCGGAAGCAGAAACGTTTCACAAGGAAACCGACAGATTGGACAGATGGAGTAACTGTAGAAACATGGAGCCTAGTCAATGTAAGTGGTGTGTGTGGGGCGGGAGTTCATGGTGCCAGAAGTATGGTCTTTACTTGGGTATTAAGAGCTCTGATCCCTCCTGATTTATAAAAGTCCATGGCAGTTGCTCCTCTTGTCAAGGGCTGAGGTGCCTCAGCAACCTGTGACACTCCGGGCCGTGTCAGAGTCCTAGAGTGATACCCGTTGTGTGAGGACGTTGTCACCTGAACCACTGATAGAAGACATCCCGAGTATTTCTAAAGCTAATCATATGTATATCCCCTGCATTCCAACTCTCCAGGTTCTCGCACAGCCCGCCTGCAGGATCCCTTTTCTCATAGCTCAATGATAGTAGACATTTGGTTCACATATGATAGTATAGGTTTTCATGCTACTTCCTTTACGCCTCCCACCCACTGTTCATTCCCTCAATGTCCATATGAATTCACC
>JAIOJX010000018.1:9132446-9149735 GCA_022376925.1 Tragulus kanchil | reverse complement strand
ACATTTCCTTCTTCATTTCCTAATTTATAAGACCATAAGTGTTTTGGCACAGTGAGTTAAAATTTTACAAATATTGTTGGAAAAATAATCTTCCGAAATAACCTGATAGTTAAAGAAGTGTTGATAGCTTTTGCAAGGGGTTGGAATCTGAAGACATGATAATCCCATTTTCAAGGGTTCTTCTTAGTCTATCTAGTTGGTAAGCAAGGCCAACAGAGAAGAATAGGTGGCATAAGCCCTGTGCTTGAGGCTTAAAGTCTAACCGAGATAAACACAAAAGACTTCCATAAACAAATTCAAATTAATAGTGTGTAGCCCTATCTGATGGAAAGAGTGAGTAAATCAAGGATCAAGGTTAGATTGGGTTAATCAGTGAAAGCATCATGGAGAAACTCAGCTTTTTGTGACTGTAGGAAAAACCGTTGACAGCTGTGTGGCCAATTCAAAGACTTGCAGTCTGAAACACCAAAGCAAACAAAAGACTTGCACTCTCCTCTGTCCAGCAAACAGTGACTTGAGTTTGGTGCAGCTGTTGTAGTAATACTTCCTAAAGGAAGTGTTAGATCCTTGTTGTTCCAAGTGTGGTCAAAGGGCTGGTGGCACTAGTATCACCCAAGATCTTACTAGCAAAGGGAATTTCAGGCCCCACACTAAAGCTACTGAATCTGAATTAACATTTTCACAATCACCAGGTGATTCCTTGGTTCAGTAAAGATTGAGAAGCACTCTGTTGCTTGTGATCTTGGGCTTCCCCTTTGAAATGCAGAAATAATTCCGTAAGTTTTCCTTTTTCTACAGTGATGTATCTCATGTGCACCCAGCTGAGAGTTGTCAGAAATGACACTCAGGGACCTCAACTGCTTTACCTCACCGCTACAAATGAGAGACTTGTGTTTATGAATGGTAGGCAATTTCTTTGTTTGTACTTAATTGGAAATCTAATCTATTTTCTCTTCATTAAATTGACATTCTCTATGATAACCTTCAACCACAAGATAGCCGTTTTTGAACTGCTTTATCACTATAAGTTTGGTTTAGCCAAGAATATATAGCCTTGGGCTTCCCTGGTGTTCAGTGGGTAAGGACACCGCCTTGCAGTGCAAGGGGTGCCGGTTTGATCCCTGGCCTGGGAAGATCCCACGTGCCGCGGAGCGTCTGGACTGATGTGTCCAATCACCATGCTGGAGCACTGGAGCACATGTCGCCCAGAGCTGGCGCTCAGCGGCGACAGAGGCTACCGCGATGGGAGGTCCACAGGGCCAAGAACGAATACAGATGAAAATAGAAATGAAAGACCAATAGAAGTGACCCGCCCACTCCTCATTCCCCAACCCGACCCAAATAACGAAATAAATAAATCTTTAAAAAAAAAAAAAAGGTATGGGGACCAAACATCTACCGTGCTTAAGGATAACTCATTAGGGTGCATCCTCCATGACTGAAAGTCTTTTAGATAATTTTACAAATAAACAACAATAGAGCACTTATACTGGTAATGTGCTTGATGCTCAAGAGAGTGTTCAAGACTATCTTTCAAACGGGACTTTATATTATTCAGTATGCTTTGATCATTCAAATTAAATACCAACATATAGGGTCTACTAGGACAATTGCCAATTATTATTCAAAGTAATTGAATTCTATTTTATTATATTTCTGTAATTTTTGCAGTGCGCTAGGAAAGTCTTTACAGAATAACTTACCTTTCCCTTACTACTTTAGTCGTTTAGTGCTTTTTACTTTTAGACTAGGTAATAAGATTAATTTTTATTGAAATATAGTTAATTTACAATGTTGTGTCAATCTCTGCTATACGGAAAAGTATCATATATGTGTGTGTGTGTGTGTGTGTGTGTGTGTGTGTGTGTGTGTGTGTGTGCAGATATATATTCGTTTTAATATCCTTTTCCTTTATGATTTATCACAAGAGATTGAATCTAGTTCTCTGTGCTACATGGTATAACCTTGCTGTTTATCCATTCTAAACATAATAGTTTGCAGCTACCAACACCAAATACCCAACTCCCAGTGTATCCATCGTCCTCCTCCCTTCCCTCTTGGCAACCACAAGACTGTTCTCTGCCTGTGAGTCTGTTTCTGTTTTTCTTTAGAAGTCCCTGATGGGTATACTTTTTATTTTATTTTATTTTATTTTATTTTATTTTATTTTTAAACCTTTATTTCGCTTTTACCTTTTACAGAGTTTTGTTGTTTACAGATATGTATGTTCCCAGATTAGTCATATGTATATCCTCACCTTCCCACCTCCCAACCATCACACAGCACCCTGAAGGATCCCTTTTCTCACATAGCAATGACTATAGCTATTTTCTGCACTTATGATAGTACAGGCCTTCATGCTACTTCCTTTACACCTCCCACCCACTGTTTCTTCCCCACAATGTCCATATGTCCACTGTCCATGTCTGTCTTTCCGTCGCTTCATTGCGTGTGCCATCATCACCATCCTACTAGATTCCATATTTATGTGTTAATATATTGTATTTGTCCTTCTCTTTCTGACTGACTTCACTTTTTATGATAGGCTCTAGATCCAGCCACCTCATTAGGACTGATTCTTCTGCATTTCTCTTTACAGCTATGTAGTATTCCATTGTATATATGTAACAGAGCTTTTGTATCCACTTGTTGGTCGATGGGCATCTAGGTTGCTTCCATGTTCTAGCTATTGTATAGAGAGCTGCAATGAACATTGGGGTACAGGTGCTTCTTTCAGTTTTGATTTCGTCAGGGTATAAGCCTAAGAGTGGGAGTGCTGGGTCATATGGTGCTTCTATTTTTAGTTTTTTAAGAAATCTCCAGACTGTCTTCCATAGAGGCTGTATCAATTTACACTCCCACCAGCAATGCAGGAGGCTTCCTTTTCTCCACAGCCTCTCCAGCATTTATTGTCTCTAGATTTGTGGATGACAGCCATTCTGACGGTTGTAAGGTGATATCTCATTGTAGTTTTGATTTGCATTTCTCTAATTATTAGTGAAGTTGAGCATCGTTTCATGTGCTTTTGGGCCATCTGTACGTCATCGTTGGAGAGGTGTCTGTTTAGGTCCTTTCCCCATTTTTGATTGGGTTGTTCCATTTTCCAGTGCTGAGTTGTCTGAGTTGCTTGTAGATTTTGGAGATTAATTCTTTGTCTGTTGTTGCATTTGGTATGATTTTCTCCCATTTTGTGGTCTGTCTGCTCAGCTTTTTTATAATTTCTTTAGCTGTACAAAAGCTTTGAAGTTACAAGAGGTCCCACATGTTCATTTGTCTTTTTAGTTCCGCTATTCTAGTAGGTGGGTCAGAGAAGATCTTGCTTTGATTTATGTCCTTGAGGGTTTTGCCTATATTCTCCTCTAAGAGTTTGATGGTTTCTGGCCTTACATTTAAGTCTTTAATCCATTTTGAGTTGATCTTTGTGCATGGTGTCAGGGTATGTTCCAACTTCATTTGTTTGCATGTAGCTGTCCAATTTTCCCAGCACCATTTGTTGAAGAGGCTGTCTTTGTCCCATTTTATATGTTCACCTCCTTTGTCAAAAATAAGGTACCCATAGGTGTGTGGGTTTATCTCTGGGTTCTCGATCTTGTTCCATTGATCAATATTTCTGTTTTTGTGCCAGTACCATACTGTCTTGAGGACTGTTGCTTTGGAGTAGAGTCTGAAGTTAGGGAGGCTGATCCCTCCAGCTCCATTCTTCTTCCTCAGGATTGCTTTGGCTATTCGAGGTCTTTTGTGTTTGCAAAAATTTTTTAAACTGTGGATTGTTCGTCTGGGCATCTAGGCCTAAGATTTTGGGAGCTGCAATGAACATTGGGGTACAGGTGCTTCTTTCAGTTTTGATTTCGTCAGGGTATAAGCCTAAGAGTGGGATTGCTGGGTCATATGGTGCTTCTATTTTTAGTTTTTTAAGAAATCTCCAGACTGTCTTCCACACAGCCTGTATCACTTTACACTCGCACCAGCAATGCAGGAGGCTTCCTTTTCTCCACAGCCTCTCCAGCATTTATTGTCTCTAGATTTGTGGATGACAGCCATTCTGACGGTTGTAAGGTGATATCTCATTGTAGTTGTGATTTACATTTCTCTAATTATTAGTGAAGTTGAGCATCGTTTCATGTCATTTTGGGCCAGCTGTACGTCATCGTTGGAGAGGTGTCTGTTTAGGTCCTTTCCCCTTTTTTTGATTGGTTTGTTCCATTTTCCAGTGCTGAGTTGTCTGAGTTGCTTGTAGATTTTGGAGATTAATTCTTTGTCTGTTGTTGCATTTGGTATGATTTTCTCCCATTTTGTGGTCTGTCTGCTCAGCTTTTTGTTAATTTCTTTAGCTGTACAAAAGCTTTGAAGTTACAAGAGGTCCCACATGTTCATTTCCCTTTTTTAGTTCCGCTATTCTGGTAGGTGGGTGAGAGAAGATCTTGCTTTGATTGATGTCCTTGAGTGTTTTGCCTATATTCTCCTCTAAGAGTTTGATGGTTTCTGGTCTTACATTTAGGTCTTTAATCCATTTTGAGTTGATCTTTGTGCATGGTGTCAGGGTATGTTCCAACTTCATTTGTTTGCATGTAGCTGTCCAATTTTCCCAGCACCATTTGTTGAAGAGGCTGTCTTTGTCCCATTTTATATGTTCACCTCCTTTGTCAAAAATAAGGTACCCATAGGTGTGTGGGTTTATCTCTGGGTTCTCGATCTTGTTCCATTGGTCGATATTTCTGTTTTTGTGCCAGTACCATACTGTCTTGAGGACTGTTGCTTTGTAGTAGAGTCTGAAGTTGGGGAGGCTAATCCCTCCAGCTCCATTCTTCTTCCTCAGGATTGCTTTGGCTATTCGAGGTCTTTTGTATTTCCATATGGACTGTGTTATTCTTTGGTCTAGTTCTGTGAAGAATGTTATTGGAAGTTTGATAGGGATTGCATTGAATCTGTAGACAACATTTGGTAGTATGGTCATTTTCACAATATTGATTCTTCCGGCCCAGGAACATGGAATATCTCTCCATCTGTTTAAGTCTTCTTTAATGTCTCTCATGAGTGTCTTGTAATTTTCTGTGTACAGTTCTTCTGTTTCTTTGGGTAGGTTTATTCCTAGATATTTGATTCTTTTGGTTGCGATGGTGAAGGGGATTGCCTCTTTGATTTCATTTTCTGATTTTTCATTATTTGTGTATAGGAATGCCAGTGACTTCTGTGTGTTGACTTTGTATCCGGCGACTTTGCTGAATTCGTTGATTAGCTCTAGAAGCTTTGGAACCGTGTCTTTGGGGTTTTCTATGTATAATATCATGTCATCTGCAAAAAGAGCTTGACTTCTTTTCCGATCTGGATTTCTTTGATTTCTTTCTCTTCTCTTATTGCTGTTGCTAGCACTTACAGGGCTATGTTGCCTGATAGTGGTAAAAGTGGACACCCCCGTCTTGTTCCTGATCTTAGAGGGAATGCTTTGTGCTTTTCACCATTGAGGATAATGTCCGCTGTGTGCTTCTCATAGATGGCTTTCACTATGTTCAGATAAGTTCCTTCTATGCCCATTTTTTGGAGAGGTTTTATTATAAATGGGTGTGGTACTTTGTCTAAGGCTTTTTCTGCAACTGTTGAGATGATCATATGATTTTTTTCTCTCAGTTTGTTGATATGGTGTATCACATTGATTGATTTGCGGATATTGAGAATCCTTGCTTGCCTGGGAAGAACCCAACTTGATCGTGATGAATGAGCTTTTGATGTGTTGTTGAACTCTGTTTGCGAGGATTTTGTTGAGGATTTTGGCGTCTAGATTCATCAGTGAAATTGGCCTATAATCTTCTTTTTGTGTTGTCTTTGCCTGGCTTTAGTTGGGGTGATGGGCCCCGAAAAATGTGTTTGGAAGTGTTCCTTCCCTTTTGGGGTTTTGGCTATTCGAGGTCTTTTGTGTTTGCATATGAACTGTGTTATTATTTGGTCTAGTTCTGTGAAGAATGTTATTGGAAGTTTGATAGGGATCACATTGAATCTATAGACAACATTTGGTAGTGTGTTCATTTTCACAATATTGATTCTTCCGACCCAGGAACATGGAATATTTCTCCATCTGTTTAAGTCTTCTTTAATGTCTCTCATGAGTGTCTTGTAATTTTCTGTGTACAGTTCTTTTGTTTCTTTGGGTAGGTTTATTCCTAGATATTTGATTCTTTTGGTTGCAATGGTGAAGGGGCCTGCCTCTTTGATTTCATTTTCTGATTTTTCATTGTTTGTGTATAGGAATGCCAGTGATTTCTGTTTGTTGACTTTGTATCCTGCGACTCTGCTGAATTCGCTGATTAGCTCCAGTAGTTTTGTCATAGTGTCTTTGGGATTTTCTATGTATAATATCATTTCATCTGCAAATAGAGGGGCTTGACTTCTTTTCCGATCTGGATTTCTTTGATTTCTTTCTCTTCTCTTATTGCTGTTGCAAGAACTTTCAGGACTATGTTGAATAAGAGTGGTAAAAGTGGACCCCCCTGTCTTGATCCTGATCTTAGAGGGAATGCTTTGTGCTTTTCACCATTGAGGATAATGTCCGCTGTGTGCTTCTCATAGATGGCTTTCACTATGTTCAGATAAGTTCCTTCTATGCCCTTTTTTGGAAGAGTTTTTATCATAAAGGGATACTGTACTTTGTCGAAGGCTTTTTCTGCACCTATTGAGATGATCATGTGTTTTTTGTCTCTCAGTTTGTTGATGTGTTGTATCACATTGATTGATTTGCGGATATTGAGAATCCTTGCTTGCCTGGGAAGAACCCAACTTGATCGTGATGAATGAGCTTTTGATGTGTTGTTGAATCTGTTTGCGAGGATTTTGTTGAGGATTTTGGCGTCTAGATTCATCAGTGAAATTGGCCTATAATCTTCTTTTTGTGTTGTCTTTGCCTGGCTTTAGTATCGGGGTGATGGCAGCCTCGAAGAATGTGTTTGGAAGTGTTCCTTCCTGTGCAATTGTTTGGAAGAGTTTTAGAAGGACAGGCATTAGCTCTAATTTCAATGTTTGGTAGAATTCACTTGTGAAGCCAACTGGCCCTGGGCTTTCATTTTGGGCAGATTTTTGATCACAAGGTCAATTTCTGAGCTTGTGATTTTGGGTTGATTTATAGTTTCTATTTCTTCCTGGTTGAGTCTTGGGAGATTAATCTTCTCTAAGAGACTGTCCATTTCTTCCAGGTTGTTCAGTTTGTTGCCATAGAGTTGTTCATAATAGTCTCTTAGAATCCTTTGGATTTCTGCATTATATGTTGTAATGTCTCCTTTTTCATTTTTGGTTTTGGTGATCTGGTTCTTCTCTCTCTTTTTCTTGATGAGTCTGGCCAGTGGTGTGTCGATTTTATTGAGCTTTTCAAAGAACCAGCTTTTTGTTTTATTTATCTTAACTATTGCTTCTTTTGTTTCTTTTTTATTTATTCCTGCTCTGATCTTTAGGTTTTCCTTCTTCTGCTGACTTTGGGGTGTTTTGTTCTTCTTTCTCCAGTTGTTTCAAGTGTAATGTAAGGTCGTGTGTTTGAGATTTTCCTAGTTTCTTGAGGTGGGATTGAATTGTTACAAACTTCCCTCTTAGAATTGCTTTTGCAGTATCCCATAGGTTTTGCACTGTCGTGTGTTCATTGTCATTTTCTTCTAGGAATTGTTTAATTTCTCCTTTGATTTCCTCAATGATCAGTTGGTTTTTTAGGTATGTGTTGTTTTATCTCCATGTGTTTGTGTTTGTAGCGGTTTTTTTTTTTTCCCAGAAGTTGATCTCTAGTCTCACTGCAATGTGGTCCGAGAAGATGGTTGATAGAATTTCAGTTTTCTTGAATTGACTGAGGATTGATTTGTGGCCCCAGATGTGGTCTATCCTGGAGAATGTTCCGTGAGCACTTGAGAAGAAAGTGTATTCTTCTGCTTTTGGATGGAAAGTCCTAAAGATATCAATGAGGTCCATTTCTTCTAGTGTGGCATTTAAGGCTTGTGTTTCTTTCTTAATTTTCTGTTTGGATGATCTGTCCATTGGTGTGAGAGGAGTGTTAAAGTCTCCTACTATGATTGTGTTACTGTCAATGTCTTCTTTTATGTCTGAAAGTGTTTGTCTTATGTATTGGGGTGCTCCTGCGTTGGGTGCATAGATATTTATGATTGTTATGTCTTCTTCTTGGATGGATCCCTTAATCATGATGTAGTGACCTGCCTGTCTCTTAGAATCTCCTTTTCTTTAAAATCGATTTTGTCTGATATGAGGATTGCTACTGCAGCTTTCTTTTGATTTCCATTTGCATAGAATATCTTTTTTCCCGTCTCTCTCTTTCATCTATGAGTGTCTCTAGGTCTGAAGTGAGTTTCCTGGAGGAAGCATATGTATGGGTCGTGGTTTTGGATCCATTCAGCCACTCTGTGTCTTTTGTTTGGGGTATTTAGTCCATTGACATTTAAAGTAATTATTGATACAAATGATCCTATTGTCATCTTATTAGATGTTATGATGGGATTGTTTCATCAATATTCTCCTTTTATAATTGTTGTATATATAAGTCAATTTAACAATTGTTGTAAGGTTGATTTGGTGTGTCTAAATTCTTTTAATTTTTGGTTGTCTGTAAAGCTTTTGATTTCTCCATCAATTTTGAAGGAGATCCTTGCAGGGTAGAGGATTCTTGGTTGCAGATTATTCTCTTTCAGCCGTTTAAATGTGTCCTGCCATTCCCTTCTGGCCTGCAGAGTTTCTGTTGAAAGATCAGCTGTTAAACGGATGGGCTTTCCCTTGTATGTCACTAGTTGCTTTTCCCTTGCTGCTTTGAGAATACAATTCGAATATTGGTTCGTTTGATATTATCCCAGAGGTCTCTGAGCCTCTCCTCTGCTCTTTTCATTCTTTGAGCTAGAGTCTGTTTTTCAGCAGTTACTTCCGCCATTTTATCTTCCAGCTCACTTATCCGGTCTTCTGTCTCAGATACTCTGCTCTTGATTCCTTCTACAGTGTTTCTCAGTTCAGCAATTGAGTTGTTTGTCTCCACTACTTTTTGGTAAGTTCTTGTATTTCCTTATTCAGTGTGTCAGTCGTGTCTTGCAATTTCTCTGAAATTCTGTTTTCAGTGTCTTTGATCATCTTTACTATCATTCTTCTGAAATCACTTTCAGAAAGTTTGTCCAAATTCTCTTCATTGATTTGATCTTGTGTGTTTGTGGATTGTTCCTTCACTTGTGTGGTATTTCTCTGCCGTTTCATTGTTATTATTAATTTTTTAAAACTGACTCTGTTTGGGATTTCCTTTTCCCAGACTTTGAGTTACGTCTGTTGGTGTTTGTTGTTTGGATGGGGCTTCTTATTCTGGGTGATGCTGGTGATTGGGTGATGTCAGGACTTGCATACAAGTGATTACCTTTGTTGGCGTTCTTACTTGTATACTGCTCTTTAGTGTTAGGCGTTCTCTAGTATTGTAGCGTTTCGGGGTCAGTGATCCCTCCCTAAATCCCCGGGGCTTATTGCCTGAACAAGGAATGAAGATTTGACTGCTGGTTTGTTATGGCATCAAATGATATTAACACATATATATGCAATTGAGAAACAGAAGGTATACCTTTGAGAAATGGCAATTAAAAATTATGTAAATACTATCTAGCATATTGAATTATACAAATAAACATATACAGCTGTAACATAACCCAAGCATTCCAACCAAAAATACAGTACAATACGTTAGCACAGCGAATAGAGAAAACCAAGAATGATATCCACCAGTTAATAATCAAACTAAGTAGAGCACCAATTGGAGAATAATGCTAGAGAAGGGTCCCCATTGGGGATAACGCAATGAGAACAGAACAGACTAAGAAACATGGTGGAAAAAAGGGGAAAAAAGAAAGGAGGATAGAAGAGCAATATAGAATAATATTGCAAAGATAAACATAGGCAGATAAAGATTTGTATGTAGTAGAATTTAGTGCTATAGGAAAGGATCTTCAGAGAAAGCAAAGAAGCATAGAGGAAGTGGTAGTACAAATGAACATTTTTTTAAATTAAAAGAGCTATTTATATATAAAAATAGAAAAAAAAAGAAAAAAATAAAAAAAAAACCCCCAAACCTTTTCCTTTTTTCCAGTTCAGCAATTGAGTTGTTTGCCCCAGTTCGTTTTTTTCTTGCAATTTCTCTGAAATTCTGTTTTCAGTGTCTTTGATCATCTTTACTATCATTCTTCTGAAATCACTTTCCGAGAGTTTGTCCAAATTCTCTTCATTGATTAGATCTTGTGTGTTTGTGGATTGTTCCTTCACTTGTGTGGTATTTCTCTGCCGTTTCATTGTTATTATTAATTTTGAAGTGACTCTGTTTGGGATTTCCTTTCCCCAGACTTTGACTTACATATGTTGGTGTTTGTTATTTGGATGGGGCTTCTTATTCTGGGTGATGCTGGTGTTTGGGTGATGTCAGGACTTGCATACAAGTGATTACCTTTGTTTTCGTTCTCACTTGTATACAGCTCTTTAGTGTTAGGCGTTCTCTAGTATTGTAGCGTTTGGGAGTCAGTGCTCCCTCCCTAAATCCCCGGGGCTTATTGCCTGAACAAGGAATGAAGATTTGACTGCTGGTTTGTTATGGCATTAAATGATATTAACACATATATATGCAATTGAGAAACAGAAGGTATACCTTTGAGAAATGGCAATTAAAAATTATGTAAATACTATCTAGCATATTGAATTATACACATAAACATATACAGCTGTAACATAACCCAAGCATTCCAACCAAAAATACAGTACAGTATTTTATTACATCAAATAAAGAAAACCAAGAATGATATCTACCAGGTAATAACCAAACTAAGTAGAGCATAAATTTGGGAGAAGAATGCTAGAGCAGTGTCCCCATTGGGGATAACGCAATGAGAACAGAACAGACTAAGAAATATGGGGGAAAAAAGGGAAAAGAGAAAGGAGGATAGAAGAGCAATATAGAATAATATTGCAAAGATAAACATAGGCAGATAAAGATTTGTATGTAGTAAATTTAGTGCTATAGGAAAGGATCTTCAGAGAAAGCAAAGAAGCATAGAGGAAGTGGTAGTACAAATGAACATTTTTTTAAATTAAAAGAGCTATTTATATATAAAAATATAGAAAAACAAAGAAAAATAATAAAACAAACAAAACCCCCCGAGAACCTTAAAAGGCAAGTGGGGAAACAGAAGTTTATACGAAACTAAAATGTGTGGTTTAAAAGGAAATAGAAAAAAAAGAAATTATGTAAACTTGAATATATGAATATTTACTGATAAGATTATTAGCTTCATTGGAATTCAGTGAAGCAAATGAACACACCCACACTCTCTCTCACACACACACACACACACACACAAAACACACACACAAACATACACCCACGCACACACACAAAGCCGGGTGTTGTACTGACTGGATTTGGGAAAAAGAAAACAAATATTGAAACAAAGTGATACAATACAAAAAAATGAAATTTTAAAGTCCAGCAGTAACTCCAGCTTCAGACAAAACGTGAAAAGAGTGTTTATGTTCTTCTGTCTCTTGCTGACTATTCAGGAATTATCAGTCTTTTTCTTGCCTCTGGCAGTGGTTGGATCTGAAGACCTCTTTGACTGCTTGTTTATTTCGGCCTATTCCAGAATTAAAAGGCCCGCCCAGGCTGGCCCTGGGAGTTTCTTAATCCAAACCCCTTTTTTTGCCTGGTGGAGCTAAGTTCCTCCCCGTAGCTTGCCCAACAGCCAAACTACAGTAGGGGAAAAAGGCATCTGTCTCACAAACGATTTATTCCCACATGCTCTCTCTGTTTCTGTTTTGTAGGTGGCTTTTTGTGCTATAGATTAGGTTCCACAAAGAAGTGATACCATATGGTGTCTGCGTTTCTCTTTCTGACTTATGTCACTCAGTATGATAATATATAGCTCTATCCATGTTGCTACAAATGGCATTGTTTTTACGGCTGAGTAGTATTCCACTGTATATGTGTTTCCACATTTCCTTTGTCCATTGCTCGGTTGATGAACATCTAAATTGTTTCCATGTTTTGGCTATTGTGAATATTGATGCTGCGAACATAGGGATGCATATATCTTTTAGAATGACAGATTTGTCCTGGTATATTTCCCGAAGTGGGATTGTGGGTGATAGGGTAATTCTGTCTTTTGTTTCTGAGAAAAAAAAAAAAGAGCTATTTATATATAAAAATATAGAAAAACAAAGAAAAATAATAAAACAAACAAAACCCCAGAGAACCTTAAAAGGAAGGGGGAAACAGAAGTTTATACCAAAATAAAATGTGTGGTTTAAAAGGAAAAGAAAAAGAAATTATGAAAAAATGAATGTATTCAGTTTAAGTGATAATATTAGTAGCTTCTATAGAATTCAGTGAAGGAAATGAACACACCCACACTCTCTCCCACACACCCCACACACACACACACACACACACACACACACACACACACACACACACACACAAAGCCGGGTGTTGTACTGACTGGATTTGGGAAAAAGAAAACAAATATTGAAACAAAGTGATACAATACAAAAATGCAATTTTAAAGTCCAGCGGTACCTCCAGCTTCAGGCAAAGCGTGAAAAGAGTGTTTCTGTTCTTCTGTCTCTTGCTGACTATTCAGGAATTATCAGTCTTTTTCTTGCCTCTGGCAGTGGTTGGATCTGAAGACCTCTTTGACTGCTTGTTTGTTTCGGCCTATTCCAGAATTAAAAGGCCCGCCCGGGCTGGCCCTGGGAGTTTCTTAATCCAAACCCCTTTTCTTGCCTGGTGGAGCTAAGTTCCCCCCTGTAGCTTGCCCAACAGCCAAACTACAGTGGGGAAAATGGCATCTGTCTCACAAACGATTTATTCCCACATGCTCTCTCTGTTTCTGTTTTGTAGGTGGCTTTTTGTGCTATAGATTAGGTTCCACAAAGAAGTGATATCATATGGTGTCTGCGTTTCTCTTTCTGACTTATGTCACTCAGTATGATAATATATAGCTCTATCCATGTTGCTACAAATGGCATTGTTTTTACGGCTGAGTAGTATTCCACTGTATATGTTTTACCACATTTCCTTTGTCCATTGCTCGGTTGATGAACATCTAAATTGTTTCCATGTTTTGGCTATTGTGAATATTGCTGCTGCGAACATAGGGATGCATATATCTTTTAGAATGACAGATTTGTCCTGGTATATTTCCAGAAGTGGGATTGCTGGATGATAGGGTAATTCTGTCTTTTGCTTTCTGAGAAAACTCCATGCTGCTTTCCACAGAGGCTACACCAACTTCTATTCCTACCAGCAGTGTAAGAGGGTTCCCTTTCTCCAGCTGCTCTCCAGCATTTGTCATTTGTAGACTTTTTTAAAGATGGCCATGCTGACTGATATGAGATGGTATTCAGAGAAAGATTTTCATTCGGTTACAGGAGAGTATAATCATTTTAATTCATATAAAGTAAATTTGTGCATTTTTGTTCGGTATGGTCTGACAAAAATAAGTCATACAATACAGAACTTTCATCTTGTGAAGAAGAGTGTGGCATTTCATTTGAAAGATTTCACCTGGAGCCAAACATCCTAGAGTGTGAGGTCAAGTGGGCTCTAGGAAGCATTGCTTGGCACAAAGCTCGTGGGGGTGATGGAATGCCAGATGAGCTCTTTCCCATAGTCAAAGATGATGCTGTTAAAGTTCTACACTCAATATGCCAGCAAATTTTGAAAACGCAGCCATGACCTCAGGACTGGAAAAAAATCAGTTTTTATTCCCGTCCCAAAGAAAGGCACTATCAAAGAATGTTCAAAGGATCACACAGTTACATTTACTTCACACGCTAGCCAAGTTATGCTGAAAATCATCCAGGCTACGTTCATCCATAAACGAGCCAAAAACTTCCAGATGTACAAGCTCAATTTAAAGATGGCAGAGGAAGGAGAGATCAAATTGCCAGCATCTGCTGGGTCATAGAAAGAGCAAGCGAATTCCAGAAAAGCATCTACTTCTGCTTCGTTGACTACACGAATGCCTTTGACTGTGTGGAGCACAACCAACTGTGGAAAATTCTTCAGGAGATGGGAATCCCAGACTCCTCTACCTGCCTCTGGGAAACCTGCAGGCAGGTCAAGAAGCACCAGGTAGAACTAGACATGGAACAATGAACTGGTTTCAAACTGGGAAAGGAGTACATCAGTGTTGTACACTTTCACCCTGCTTATTTAAGTTATGTGTATATGTGCACCAGGTGTAATGCTGGTCTGCATGACGCACAAGGTGGAATTAGGATTGCTGAGAGAAATATCAGTAACCTGAGATATCCAGGTGACACCACCCTTCTGGCAGAAAGCAAGGAAGGGAAATAAAAGCCTCCTGATGAAAGTGAAAGACGAGAGTGAAAAGGCTGGCATAAAAATTTAACATTCGAAAACAAAAATCATGGAATCTGGTCCTGTCACTTCACAGCAAATAAATGGACAAACGACAGAAACTGTGACAGACTTCGTTTGCTTGGCTCGAAAATCACTGCAGATGGGGACTGCAGCCACGAAATTAAAAGACGCTTGCTCTTTGGAAGAAAAGCTAGGACACACCTAGGCAGCATGTTCACAAGCAGGGACATCACTTTGTCAACCCAGGTCCATAGAGCCAAAGCTATGTTTTTTCCAGTAGTCATGAATGGATGTGAGAACTGGACCATATAAGAAGGCTGAGTGCCAAAGAACTGATGCCTTTGAAGTACGGTGTTGGAGAAGACTCTCGAGACTCCCTTGGACAGCAAGGAGATCAAACGAGTCAATCCAAAAGGAAATCATCCCTGAATATTCTTTGGAGGGACTGATGCTGAAGCTGAAGCTGAAGCTCCAGTCCTTTGGCCACCTGATGCGAAGAACTGACTCTCTGGCAAAGACCCTGATGCTGGGAAAGACTGAAGGCAAGAGGAGAAGAGGGCAACCAAGGACGAGATGTTTGGATGGCATCGCTGCATCAGTGGACATGAGTTTGGGCAAGCTTCCGGAGACAGTGAAGGACAGTGATACCTGGCAGGCTGCAATCCATGGGTTCGCCATTAGTTGGGCACAACTTAGCAGCTGAACAACAGCAGGAAGAGACAGGCAAGATGGCAGGTCTTGATAGCTAGGTCCATTCTGGTGCAAAGAGTCAGAGACAGCAGTCTAGAAAAGAGGTCCTGCTAGGTCTGTCCCTCCCTTCCCTCCACACTAAGAAGCAGTTGAAAGCCTTCCTTTGGTTGGTGCACAGTTATGTAAAATTCCAGCTGCCTGTCTTCTTGTGGGTTGCAAGGGAGTGGGGTGGTTTTGTTTTGTTCTAGGTTCCTGGATCGGGGGGTGTTCCTGGGGCCATCTCGATATAACAGTCACCTCAGGAGATCCGACTGGAGGATCGTTGTTCCTCACTCTCCTCCCCTGACATCCCAGTGTGTTCTCCTCACATGCTTTCCCCATGCAGGCCTCCATTCACCTCGAGTCCTTGGAGTCTCCTCGTAAAAAAGTCCCTGGCCCCATATGTCATGGCAGGTTGAAAGGGGCGTCCTTTAGGTGACCCACATCCTAATTGCGCATGGCTCACACAAAAGAGAAGCTCTTGTCCTTTCACATTACTCCCTCCATAACCCGTTTGGTGACAATGCCTGCCCCTCACTGCCTATTCCATGAAGATGCTGTCTCTAATAGTCCGTTTGTCCATTCGTTCATTCGTTCCTTCCTTTGATGGATTGGCCACAAGGTATCTGTCTAAAAGGGGGACCAATGGTCTGCATCTGACGTATTAGTCCTTCCTGGTATCCATAGAATGCTAGCACTGAGAATGTTGTGATGATGTTTTCATTTCCATGACAACCAGGGCAAGTCAGTCTTTCCCGGATGCAGAAACATTTCAGAAGGAAACCGACAGATTGGAGAGATGGAGTAACTGTAGAAACATGGAACCTAGTCAATGTAAGTGGTGTGTGGGGAGAGAGAGTTCATGGTGCCAGAAGTATGGTCTTTACTTGGGTATTAAGAGCTCTGATCCCTCCCGATTTATAAAAGTACAAGGCTGTTCCTCCTCTTGTCGAGGGCTGAGATGCCTCAGTAACCTGTGACACTCCAGCCCGTGTCAGAGTCCTAGAGTGACACACATTGTGTGAGGATGTTGTCACCTGAGTCCCTGTAAGAAGACATCCCCAGTATTTCTAATGCTAATCATATGTATATCCCCCACATTCCACCCCTCCAGGTCGTCGCACAGTCCCCCTGCAGGATCCCCTTTTCTCACAGCTCAATGACAATAGACATTTGGTTCACATATGATAGTATAGGCTTTCATGCTACTTCCTTCACGCCTCCCACCCACTGTTCATTCCCCTCAATGTCCATATGAATACTCCCCATGTCTGATTTTTCATCACTTGACTGTGTGTGTTACCATTATCATCCTACTAAACTCCATGTATATGTGTTAGTATACTGATCTTGTATTTCTCTTTTTGACTTACTTCACTTTTTATGATAGGTTCCTTTTTTATCCTTCTTTCCTTTTTAACTTTTATTTTATTTTTAACTTTTATAGTTTTGTTGTTTATAGATATGTATGTTCCCAGATTAGTCATATGTATATCCCCCCCATCCCATCCCTCCAGACGTCACACAGCACCCTGCAGGATCCCATTTCTCACAGAGCAATGACTAGAGCTATTTACTTCACATATGTAGCACATGCCTTCAAGCTACTTCCTTTACGCCTCCCACCCACTGGTCATTCCCCACAATGTCCGTATGTCCACTGTCCATGTCTGCTTCTTGATCGCTTCACTGTATGTGCCATCATCACCATCCTACTAGATTCCATATATAGTGTGTTAGTATATTGAACTTGTCCTTCTCATCTTGAGTGCCTCACTTTTGATGATAGGCTCTAGATCCAGCCCCCACTTCTCCCTGACTCTGGTCTGCATTTACTTTTGCAGCTGTGTACTACTCCCGTGATATATGTACCAGAGCTTTTGGATCCATTCATTCATCGATGGACATCTACGTTGCTTCCATATTCTAGTTATTGTATAGATGAGCTGCAATGAACATTGAGGGTACAGGTGCCTCTTACGATTTGGTTTAATCAGGCTCGAGGGCACGAGGGGATTGCTGGGTCATCTGGTGCTTTCATTTTAGTTTTCAAAGAAATTTCCATCCTGTCTTCCATAGAGGCTGCATACAATTTACATTCCCAGCAGCAATGCAAGAGGGTTCCCTTTCTCGCACCATCTCCAGCATTCATTGTGTGTCAATTTGGAAAAGTGCCACTGGACCAG
>JAIOJX010000018.1:9112914-9131946 GCA_022376925.1 Tragulus kanchil | reverse complement strand
GATTTTTTTTTTGTTGTTCTTTTCGGGTTTTTTTGGGTTTTTGGCTCTAGATTTGGAAAAGGTTGTTTCCTTTTCCGGGTTTGGGCAATTTGTTTGGGAAGGGGAAGTTTTTTAGAAGGACAGGCGTTAGCTCTTCTTTCAATGTTTGGTAGAATTCACTTGTGAAGCCATCTGGCCCTGGGCTTTCTTTTTGGGGCAGATTTTTGATCACAAGGTCAATTTCTGAGCTTGTGATTGGCTTGTTCATAGTTTCTATTTCTTCCTGGTTGAGTCTTGGGAGATTAATCTTCTCTAAGAAACTGTCCATTTCTTCCAGGTTGTCCAGGTTGTTGCCGTAGAGGTGTTCATAATATTCTCTTATCTTCCTTTTGTTTTCTGCATTCTCTGTTGTGATCTCTCCTTTTCCATTTTTGTTTTTGGTGATCTGGTTCTTCTCTCTCTTTTGCTTGATGAATCTAGCCAGAGTTGTGTCGATTTAATTACCTTTCCGAAGAGTCAGCTTTTTGTTTTATTTATCTTTACTATTGCTTCTTTTGTTTCTTTTTCATTTATTTCTGCTCTGATCTTTATGATTTCCCTTCTTCTGCTGACTTTGGGGTGTTTTGTTCTTCTTTCTCCAGTCGTTTCAAGGGTAATGTAAGGTCGTGTGTTTGAGATTTTCCTAGTTTCTTGAGGTGGGATTGAATTGTTACAAACTTCCTCTTAGGACTGCTTTTGCAGTATCCCATAGGTTTTGCACTGTCGTGTGTTCATTGTCGTTTTCTTCTAGGAATTGTGTAATGTCTCCTTTGATTTCTTCAATGATCAGTTGGTTTTTAGGTATGTGTTGTTTAATCTCCATGTGTTTGTGTTTTTAGCGGTTTTTTTCCTGTAGTTGATCTCTAGTCTCACTGCATTGTGGTCCGAGAAGATGGTTGATAGAGTTTCAGTTTTCTTGAATTGACTGAGGATTGATTTGTGGCCCCAGATGTGGTCTATCCTGGAGAATGTTCCGTGAGCACTTGAGAAGAAAGTGTATTCTTCTGCTTTTGGATGGAAAGTGCTAAAGATATCAATGAGGTCCATTGCTTCTAGTGTGGCATTTAAGCCGAGTTGTTCTTTATTAATTTTCTGTTTGGATGATCTGTCCATTGGTGTGAGAGGAGTGTTAAAGTCTCCTACTATGATTGTGTTACTGTCAATGTCTTCTTTTATGTCTGAAAGTGTTTGTCTTATGTATTGGGGTGCTCCTGCGTTGGGAGCGTAGATATTTATGATTGTTATGTCTTCTTCTTGGATGGATCCCTTAATCATGATGTAGTGACCTGCCTTGTCTCTTAGAATCTTCTTTACTTTAAAATCTCTTTTATCTGATATGAGGTTTGCTACTCCAGCTTTCTTTTGATTTCCATTTGCATAGAATATTTTTTTCCAGCCTCTCACTTTCAGTCTGTGAGGGTCTGGAGGTCTGAAGTGAGTTTCCTGGAGGCAGCATATGTATGGGTCGTGCTTTTGGATCCATTCAGCCAGTCTGTGTCATTTGGTTGGGGGATTTACTTCACTCATATTTAAAGTAACTAGTGATACAAATGATCCTATTGTCATCTTCCTAGATGCTATGATGGGTTTGTTTCTGGGATCTTCTCCTTTTATACTTGGTGTCTATATAAGACTCTTTAACACTTGTTGTAAGGTTGATTTGGTGTGTCTAAATTTTTTTAATTTTGCTTGTCTGTAAAGCTTTTAATTTCTCCATCAATTTTGAAGGAGATCCTTGCAGGCTAGAGGATTCTTGGTTGCAGATTATTCTTTTTTAGCCGCTTAAATGTGTCCTGCCATTCCCTTCTGGCCTGCAGAGTTTCTGTTGAAAGATCAGCAGTTAAACTTATGGGTTTTCCCCTTGTATGTCACTAGTTGCTTTTCCTTCCTGCTTTGAGAATACAATTCGAATATTGGTGCGTTTGATATTATCCCAGATGTCTCTGAGGCTATCCTCTGCTCTCATCATTCTGTGAGCTAGAGTCTGTTTTTCAGCAGTTACTTCCGCCATTTTATCTTCCAGCTCACTTCTCCAGTCATCTGACTGAGACACTGCTCTTGATTCCTTCTACAGTGTTTCTCAGTTCAGCAATTGAGTTGTTTGTATCCACTACTTTTTGGTAAGTTCTTGTATTTCCTTATTCAGACTTTTAATTTTATCTTGCAATTTATCTGAAATTCTGTTTTCAGTGTCTTTGATCATCTTTACTATCATTCTTCTGAAATCACTTTCAGAAAGTTTGTCCAAATTCTCTTCATTAATTTGATCTTGTGTGTTTGTTGATTGTTGCTTCGCTTGTGTGGTTTTTCTCTGCCGTTTCATTGCTATTATTTCTTTTGTAAGTGACTCTGTTTGGGATTTCCTTTCCCCAGACTTTGACTTACATATGTTGGTGTTTGTTATTTGGATGGGGCTTCTTATTCTGGGTGATGCTGGTGATTGGGTGATGTCAGGACTTGCATACAAGTGATTACCTTTGTTGGCATTCTCACTTGTATACTGCTCTTTAGTGTTAGGCGTTCACTAGCATTGAAGAGTACTGGAGTCAGTGCCCCCTCCCTAAATCCCCGGGGCTTATTGCCTGAACAAGGAATGAAGATTTGACTGCTGGTTTGTTATGGCATTAAATGATATTAACACATATATATGTAATTGAGAAACAGAAGGTATACCTTTGAGAAATGGCAATTAAAAAATTATGAAAATACTACCTAGCATATTGAATTATACACATAAACATATACATCTGTAACATAACCCAAGCTTTCCCAAACCCAAAAAATACAGTACAATACGTTAGCACAGCGAATAGAGAAAATCAAGAATGATATCCACCAGTTAATAACCAAACTAAGTAGAGCATCAATTGGAGAAGAATGTTACAGCAGTGTCCCCATTGGGGATAACGCAATGAGAACAGAACAGAGTAAGAAATATGGGGGAAAAAAGGGGAAAAGAGAAAGGGAGGATAGAAGATCAATATAGGATAATATTGCAAAGATAAACATAGGCAGATAAAGATTTGTATGTAGTAGAATTTAGTGCTATAGGAAAGGATCTTCAGAGAAAGCTAAGAAGCATAGAGGAAGTGGTAGTACAAATGAACATTTTTTAAATTAAAAGAGCTATTTATAAAAAAAAATAAAAAAACAAAGAAAAAATAAAAAAAACAAACAAACCCCCCAAAAACATTAAAAAGGCCAAGGGGAAACCAGAAGTTTATACCAAAATAAAATGTGTGGTTTAAAAGAAAAAGGAAAAAAAAATATGTAAACTTGAATATATTCAGTCTTACTGATAAGATTAGACGCTTCAATAGAATTCAGTGAAGGAAATGAACACATCCACACGCCCTCTCCACACACACACACACACACACACGCACACACAAAGCCGGGTGTTGTACTGACTGGATTTGGGAAAAGAGAAATCAAATACTGAAACAAAGTGATACAATAAAAAAAATGAAATTTTAAAATCCAGCAGTAAATCCAGATTAAGAGAGAACGTGAAAATCATGTTTACGTGCTACTGTCTCTTGCTGACTGTTCAGGAATTATAAGTGATTCTCTCGCCTCTGGCAGTGATTGGATGTGAAGACCTCTTTGACTGCTTGTTTATTTCGGCCTATTCCAGAATTAAAAGGCCCGCCCTGGCTGGCCTTGGGAGTTTCTTAATCCAAACCTTTTCTTGCCTGGTGGAGCTAAGTTCCTCCGTGTAGCTTGCCCAACAGCCAAACTACAGTAGGGAAAATGGCATCTGTCTCACAAACGATTTATTCCCACACGCCTCTCTGTTTCTGTTTTGTAGGTGGCTTTTTGTGCTATAGATTAGGTTCCACAAAGAAGTGATATCATATGGTGTCTGCCTTTTCTTTCTGACTTATGTCACTCAGTATGATAATATATAGCTCTATCCATGTTGCTACAAGTGGCATTGTTTTTACGGCTGAGTAGTATTCCACTGTATATGTGTACCACATTTCCTTTGTCCATTGCTCTGTTGATGAACATCTAAATTGTTTCCATGTTTTGGCTATTGTGAATATTGCTGCTGCAAACATAAAGCATATCTTTAGAATGACAGATTTGTCCTGGTATATTTCCAGAAGTGGGATTGCTGGATGATAGCGTAATTCTGTTTTTGCTTTCTGAGAAAAATCCATGCTGCTTTCCACAGAGGCTACACCAACTTCTATTCCTACCAGCAGTGTAAGAGGGTTCCTTTTCTCCAGTTGCTCTCCAGCATTTGTTATTTGTAGACTTTTTAATGATGGCCATGCTGACTGATATGAGATGGTATTCAGAGAAAATTTTCGTTCGGTTACAGGAGAGTATAATCATTTTAATTCATATAAAGTAAATTTGTGCTTTATGTTCGGTATGGTCTGACAAAATAAGTCATACAATACAGAACTTTCATCTTGTGAAGAAGAGTGTGGCATTTCATTTTAAAGATTTCACCTGGAGCCAAACGTCCTAGAGTGTGAGGTCAGGTGGACTCTAGGAAGCATTGCTAGGCACAAAGCTCGTGGGGTGATGGAATGCCAGATGTTCTCTTTCCCATAGTCAAAGATCATGCTGTTAAAGTTCTACACTCAATATGCCAGCAGATTTGGAAGGCACAGCCATGACCTCAGGACTGGAAAAAAATCATTTTTTATTCCAGTCCCAAAGAAAGGCACTATCAAAAAATGTTCAAAGGACCACACAGTTACATTCACTTCACACGATAGCCAAGTTATGCTGAAAATCATCCAGGCTATGTTCATCCATAAACGAGCCAAAAACTTCCAGATGTACAAGCTCAATTTAGAGATGGCAGAGGAATGAGAGATCAAATTGCCAGCATCTGCTGGGTCATAGAAAGAGCAAGCGAATTCCAGAAAAGCATCTACTTCTGCTTCCTTGACTACACTAATGCCTTTGAATGTGTGGAGCACAACCAACTGTGGAAAATTCTTCAGGAGATGGGAATCCCAGTCCCCTACCTGCCTCTGGGAAACCTGCAGGCAGTTCAAGAAGCAGCAGGTAAAACTAGACATGGAACAACGAACTAGTTTCAAACTGGGAAAGGAGTACATCAGTGTTGTACACTTTCACCCTGCTTATTTAAGTTATGTGTATATGTGCACCAGGTGTAATGCTGGTCTGCATGACGCACAAGGTGGAATTAGGATTGCTGAGAGAAATATCAGTAACCTGAGATATCCAGGTGACACCACCCTTCTGGCAGAAAGCAGGAGGAACTAAAAAGCCTCCTGATGAAAGTGAAAGACGAGAGTGAAAAGGCTGGCCTAAAACTCAGCATTCAAAAACAAAAATCATGGAATCTGGTCTCGTCACTTCATGGCAAATAAATGGACAAACGACAGAAACTGTGACAGACTTCATTTGCTTGGGCTCGAAAATCACTGCAGGTGGGGACTGCAGCCACAAAATTAAAAGACACTTGCTCTTTGGAAGAAAAGCTATGACAGACCTAGGCAGCATGTTCACAAGCAGGGACATCACTTTGCCAACTCAGGTCCATAGAGCCAAAGCTATGGTTTTTCTAGTAGTCACGAATGGATGTGACAACTAGACCATATAAGAAGGTTGATTGCCAAAGAATTGATGCCTTTGAAGTATGGTGTTGGAGAAGACTCTCGAGACTCCCTTGGACAGCAAGGAGATCAAACAAGTCAATCCGAAAGGAAATCAGCCCTGATTATTCTTTGGAGGGACTAATGCTGAAGCTGAAGCTGAAACTCCAATCCTTTGGCCACCTGATGTGAAGAACGGACACTCTGGCAAAGACCCTGATGCTGGGAAAGACTGAAGGCAAGAGAAGAAGGGGGCAACCAAGGATGAGATGTTTGGATGGCATCGCTGCGTCAGTGGACATGAGTTTGGGCAAGCTCCGGGAGATGGTGAAGGGCAGGGATACCTGGTGGGCTTCAATCCATGGGTTCGCCATTAGTTGGACACAACTTAGCAGCTGAACAGCAGCAGTAAGAGACAGGTGAGATGACAGGTCTTGGTAGGTAGGTCCATTCGGTGCAAAGAGTCAGGGACAACAGTCTAGAAAGGAGGTCATGCTAGGTCCGTCCCTCCCTTTCCTCCACGCTAAGAAGCAATTGAAAAACTTCCTTTGGTTGGTGCATAGTTACGTAAATGTCCAGCTGCCTGTCGTCTTGTGGCTTGCAAGGGAGTGGGGTGGTTTTGTTTTGTTCTAGGTTCCTGGATCGAGGGTGTTCCTGGGGCCATCTCGATATAACAGTCACCTCAGGAGATCCGACTGGAGGATCGTTGCTCCTCACTCTCCTCCCCTGACATCCCAGTGTGTTCTCCTTACATGCTTTCCCCATGCAGGCCTCCGTTCACCTCGAGTCCTTGGAGTCTCCTCGTAAAATGTCCCTGGCCCCATATGTCATGGGATGTTGAAAGGGGCGTCCTTGAGGGGACCCACATCCTAATTGCACGTGGCTCACACAAAACAGAAGCTCTTGTCCTTTCACATTACTCCTCCATAACCCATTTGGTGACAATGCCTGCCCCTCACTGCCTATTCCATGAAGATGCTGTCTCTCATAATCCGTTTGTCCATGCGTTCGTTCGTTCCTTCCTTCGATGAATTGGCCACAAGGCATCTGTCTAAAAGGGGGACCAATGGTCTGCATCTGACGTATTGGTCCTTCCTGGTATCCATAGAACGCTAATAGCACTGAGAATGTTATGATGACGTTTTTCGTTTCCATGACAACCAGGGCAAGCCAGTCTTTCCTGAAGCAGAAACGTTTCACAAGGAAACCGACAGATTGGAGAGATGGAGTAACTGTAGAAACATGGAGCCTAGTCAATGTAAGTGGTGTGTGGGGAGAGGGAGTTCACGGTGCCAGAAGTATGGTCTTTACTTGGGTATTAAGAGCTCTGATCCCTCCTGATTTATAAAAGTACAAGGCAGTTCCTCCTCTTGTCGAGGGTTGAGGTGCCTCTGTAACCTGTGACACTCCAGCCCATGTCAGAGTCCTAGAGTGACACCCGTTGTGTGAGGACATTGTCACCTGAGTCCCTGAAAGAAGACATCCCCAAGTATTTCTTATGCTAATCATATGTATATCCCCCGCATTCCACCCCTCCAGTTCGTCGCAGAGCCACCCTGCAGGATCCCCTTTTCTCACAGTTCAATGACAATAGACATTTGGTTCACATATGATAGGATAGGTTTTCATGCTACTTCCTTTACACCTCCCACCCACTGTTTATTCCCCTCAATGTCCATATGAATACTCCCCATGTCTGATTTTTCATCGCTTGACTGCATGTGTTACCATTATCATCCTACTAGACTCCATGTATATGTGTTAGTGTACTGGTCTTGTATTTCTCTTTTTGACTTACTTCACTTTTTATGATAGGTTCCTTTTTTATTCTTCTTTCTTTTTTAACTTTTATTTTACATTTAACTTTTATAGTTTTGTTGTTTACAGATATGTATGTTCCCAGATTAGTCATATGTATATCCCCCCCATCCCACCCCTCCAGTCAGTCACACAGCAACCCTGCAGGATCCCCATTTCTCACAGAGCAATGACTAGAGCTATTTACTTCACATATGGTAGCACATGCCTTCAAGCTACTTCCTTTAAATAAACATAAATATCTAGGCACCCCACGCAGGAGCACCCCAATACATAAGACAAATACTTTCAGACATAAAAGAAGACATCGACAGTAACACAATCATAGTAGGAGACTTTAACACTCCTCTCACACCAATGGACAGATCATCCAAACAGAAAATTAATAAAGAAACACAAGCCTTAAATGCCACACTGGAAAAAATGCACCTCCTCGACATCTTTAGGACTTTCCATCCAAAAGCCGAAGAATACACTTTCTTCTCAAGTGTCCACGGCACATTCTCCAGGATAGACCACATCTTGGGCCACAAATCAAACCCCGGCCTATTCAAGAAAACTAAAATTCTATCAACCATCTTCTCGGACCACAATGCAGTGAGACTAGAGATCAACTACAGGAAAAAAAAAAAAAACCCTCTAAAAACACCAAAACATGGAGATTAAACAACACATACCTAAAAACCAATTGATCATTGAAGAAATCAAAGGAGAAATTACACAATTCCTAGAACAAAACGACAATGAACACACGACAGTGCAAAACCTATGGGATACTGCAAAAGCAGTTCTAAGAGGGAAGATTATAACATTACAATCCCACCTTAAGAAACTAGGAAAATCTCAAACACACGACCTTACATTACCCTTGAAACAACTGGAGAAAGAAGAACAAAACACCCCAAAGCCAGCAGAAGAAGGGGAAAAACCCAAAGATCAGAGAAGGAATAAATGAAAAGAAACAAAAAAGCAATAGTAAAGATAAATAAAACAAAAACTGACTCTTCGGAAAGGTCAATAAAGTCGACACAACACTAGCCAGATTCATCAAGAAAAAGAGAGAAGAACCAGATCACCAAAAACAAAATGGAAAAGGAGAGATTACAACAGAGAATGCAGAAATCCAAAGGATTCTAAGAGACTATTATGAGCAACTCTATGGCAACAAACTGGACAACCTGGAAGAAATGGACAGTTTCTTAGAGAAGATTAATCTCCCAAGACTCAACCAGGAAGAAATAGAAACTATGAACAAGCCAATCACAAGCTCAGAAATTGACCTTGTGATCAAAAATCTGCCCAAAATGAAAGCCCAGGGCCAGATGGCTTCACAAGTGAATTCTACCAAACATTGAAAGAAGAGCTAACGCCTGTCCTTCTAAAACTCTTCCAAAGAAGACATTGACAGTAACACAATCATAGTAGGAGACTTTAACACTCCTCTCACACCAATGGACAGATCATCCAAACAGAAAATTAATCAAGAACCACAAGCCTTAAATGCCACACTAGAAGAAATGTTCCTGATGGCTATCTTTAGCACTTTCCATCCAAAAGCAGAAGAATACACTTTCTTCTCAAGTGTTCATGGAACATTCTCCAAGATAGACCACATCTGGGGCCACAAATCAAACCCCGGCCTATTCAAGAAAACTAAAATTCTATCAACCATCTTCTCGGACCACATTGCAGTGAGACTAGAGATCAACTTCTGGGAAAAAAAAAAAAACCCTCTAAAAACACAAACACATGGAGACCAAACAACACATACCTAAAAACCAATTGATCATTGAAGAAATCAAAGGAGAAATTACACAATTCCTAGAACAAAACGACAATGAACACACGACAGTGCAAAACCTATGGGATACTGCAAAAGCAGTCCTAAGAGGAAGTTTGTAACAATTCAATCCCACCTTAAGAAACTAGGAAAATCTCAAACACACGACCTTACATTACCCTTGAAACAACTGGAGAAAGAAGAACAAAAACACCCCAAAGCCAGCAGAAGAAGGAAAACCTAAAGATCAGAGAAGGAATAAATGAAAAGAAACAAAAAAGCAATAGTAAAGATAAATAAAACAAAAACTGACTCTTCGGAAAGGTCAATAAAGTCGACACAACACTAGCCAGATTCATCAAGAAAAGAGAGAGAAGAACCAGATCACCAAAAACAAAATGGAAAAGGAGAGATCACAACAGAGAATGCAGAAATCCAAAGGATTCTAAGACACTATTAGGAACAACTCTATGGCAACAAACTGGACAACCTGGAAGAAATGGACAGTTTCTTAGAGAAGATTAATCTCCCAAGACTCAACCAGGATGAAATAGAAACTATGAACAAGCCAATCACAAGCTCAGAAATTGACCTTGTGATCAAAAATCTGCCCAAAATGAAAGCCCAGGGCCAGATGGCTTCACAAGTGAATTCTACCAAACATTGAAAGAAGAGCTAACGCCTGTCCTTCTAAAACTCTTCCAAACAATTGCACAGGAAGGAACACTTCCAAACACATTCTACGAAACCGCCATCACCCTGACACCAAAGTCAGGCAAAGACAACAGAAAAAAAAGAAAATTATAGGCCAATTTCACTGATGAATCTAGACGCCAAAATCCTCAACAAAATCCTAGCAAACAGAATTCAACAACACATCAGAAAGCTCATTCATTACGATCAAGTTGGGTTCATCCCAGGCATGAAAGGATTCTTCAATATCCGCAAATCAATCAATGTGATACACCATATCAACAAACTGAGAGACAAAAATCACATGATCATCTCAATAGATGCAGAAAAAGCCTTCGACAAAGTACAACACCCATTTATGATAAAAACTCTTCAGAAAATGGGCATAGAAGGAACCTATCTCAACATAATAAAAGCCATCTATGAGAAACCTACAGTGAATATTATTGTTAATGGTGAAAAACTGAAAGCATTCCCTCTAAGATCAGGAACAAGACAGGGTGCCCACTTTCACCACTACTATTCAACATAGTCCTGAAGTCCTAACAACAGCAATAAGACAAGAGGAAGAAATCAAAGGAATCCAGATTGGAAAGGAAGAAGTCAAGCTCTCTCTTTTTGCAGACGACATGATATTATACATAGAAAATCCCAAAGACACGGTTACAAAGCTACTAGAACTAATCAATGAATTCAGCAAAGTTGCAGGATATAAAGTCAACACACAGAAGTCACTGGCATTCCTATACACAAACAATGAAAAATCAGAAAATGAAATCAAAGAGGCAATCCCCTTCACCATTGCAACCAAAAGAATCAAATATCTAGGAATAAACCTACCCAAAGAAACAAAAGAATTGTACACAGAAAATTACAAGACACTCATGAGAGACATTAAAGAAGACTTAAACAGATGGAGAGATATTCCATGTTCCTGGATTGAAAGAATCAATATTGTGAAAATGACCATACTTCCAAATATCATCTACAGATTCAATGCAATACCTATTCAACTACCACTGACATTTTCACAGAACTAGACCAAATATAACACAGTTCATATGGGAAAGTGAATTCTACCAAACATTTAAAGAAGAGCTAATGCCTGTCCTTCTAAAACTCTTCCAAAAAATTGCACAGGAAGGAACACTTCCAAACACATTCTACGAGGCCACCATCACCCTGATACCAAAGTCAAGGAAAGACAACACAAAAAGAGAAAATTATAGGCCAATTTCACTGATGAATCTAGACGCCAAAATCCTCACGAAAATCCTCGCAAACAGAATTCAACAACACATCAAAAGCTCATTCATCACGATCAAGTTGGGTTCATCCCAGGCATGCAAGGATTCTTCAATATCCGCAAATCAATCAATGTGATACACCATATCAACAAACTGAGAGACAAAAATCACATGATCATCTCAATAGATGCAGAAAAAGCCTTCGACAAAGTACAGCCCACCTTTATGATCAAATCTCTTTAGAATATGGGCATAGACGCAACCTATCTCAACATCATAAAAGCCATCTATGAGAAACCTACAGTGAATATTATTGTTAATGGTGAAAAACTGAAAGCATTCCAAGATCAGGAACAAGACAGGGGTGCCCACTTTCTCCACTGCTATTCAACATCGACGTGGAAGCCCCAACAACGGCAATAAGACAAGAGGAAGAAATCAAAGGAATCCAGATTGGAAAGGAAGAAGTCAAGCTCTCTCTTTTTGCAGACGACATGATATTATACATAGAAAATCCCAAAGACACGGTTACAAAGCTACTAGAACTAATCAATGAATTCAGCAAAGTTGCAGGATATAAAGTCAACACACAGAAGTCACTGGCATTCCTATACACAAACAATGAAAAATCAGAAAATGAAATCAAAGAGGCAATCCCCTTCACCATTGCAACCAAAAGAATCAAATATCTAGGAATAAACCTACCCAAAGAAACAAAAGAATTGTACACAGAAAATTACAAGACACTCATGAGAGACATTAAAGAAGACTTAAACAGATGGAGAGATATTCCATGTTCCTGGATTGAAAGAATCAATATTGTGAAAATGAGCATACTTCCAAATATCATCTACAGATTCAATGCAATACCTATTCAACTACCACTGACATTTTTCACAGAACTAGACCAAAGAATAACACAGTTCATATGGAAACACAGAAGACCTCGAATAGCCAAAGCAATCCTGAGGAAGAAAATGGAGTTGGAGGATCAGCCTCCCAACTTCAGACTCTACTACAAAGCAACAGTTATCAAGACAGTATGGTACTGGCACAAAAACAGAACTATAGATCAATGGAACAAGATTGAGAACCCAGAGATCAACCCACGCACCTATGGGTACCTTATTTTTGACAAAGGAGGCAAAACTATAAAATGGGACAAAGACAGCCTCTTTAACAAGTGGTGCTGGGAGAATTGGACAGCTACATGCAAAAAAATGAAATTGGAACATTCCCTGATGCCATACACTAAGATCAACTCAAAATGGATTAAAGACCTCAATGTAAGACCAGAAACCATCAAACTCTTAGAGGAGAATATAGGCAAAACCCTCAAGGACATCAATCAAAGCAAGATCTTCTTTGACCCACCAACTAAAATAGCAGAACTGAAAAGAAAAATGAACATATGGGACCTCATGAAACTTAAAAGCTTTTGTACAGCAAAAGAAATTACAAAAAAGGTCAAGAGACACCCCACAGAGTGGGAGAAAATCATAGCAAATGAAACAACAGACAAAGAATTAATCTCCAAAATCTACAAGCAACTCAGACAACTCAGCACAGGAAAATGAGCATCCCAATCAAAAATGGGAAAAGATCTAAAGAGACATCTCACCAAAGTGGACATACAGATGGCCCAAAAGCACATGAAACGATGCTCAACTTCACTAATAATTAGAGAAATGCAAATCAAAACCACAATGAGATATCACCTCACACCCGTCAGAATGGCCATCATCCACAAATCGACAGACAATAAATGCTGGAGAGGCTGCGGAGAAAAGGGAACCCTCTTGCATTGCTGGTGGGAATATAAATTAATACAACCTCTATGGAAGACAATATGGAGATTCCTTAAAAAACTAAAAATAGAAGCACCCTATGACCCAGCATTCCCACTATTAGGCTTATACCCAGACGAAATCAAATCTGAAAGAAGCACGAAATTAAAAAAATTTTTAAACTAACTCCCTTTTTAAGAATGCCAAAAAAACCATTTCATATGGAAACAAAGAAATAAAGCCAAAGCAATCCTGAGGAAGAAAAATGGAGTTGGAGGATCAGCCTCCCAACTTCAGACTCTACTACAAAGCAACAGTCCTCAAGACAGTATGGTACTGGCACAAAACAGAACTATAGATCAATGGAACAAGATTGAGAACCCAGAGATCAACCCACGCACCTATGGGTACCTTATTTTGAAAAAGGGAAAGGAGAAACTATAAAATGGGACAAAGACAGCCTCTTTAACAAGTGGTACTGGGAGAATTGGACAGCTACATGCAAAAAAATGAAATTGGAACATTCCCTGATGCCATACACTAAGATCAACTCAAAATGGATTAAAGACCTCAATGTAAGACCAGAAACCATCAAACTCTTAGAGGAGAATATAGGCAAAACCCTCAAGGACATCAATCAAAGCAAGATCTTCTTTGACCCACCAACTAAAATAGCAGAACTGAAAAGAAAAATGAACATATGGGACCTCATGAAACTTAAAAGCTTTTGTACAGCAAAAGAAATTACAAAAAAGTTCAACAGACACCCCACAGAGTGGGAGAAAATCATAGCAAATGAAACAACAGACAAAGAATTAATCTCCAAAATCTACAAGCAACTCAGACAACTCAGCACAGCGAAAATGAGCAGCCCAATCAAAAAATGGGAAAAAGATCTAAAGAGACGCCTCTCCAAAGAGGACATACAAATGGTCCAAAAATACATGAAACGATGCTCAACCTCGCTTATTATCAGAGAAATGCAAATTAAAACCACAATGAGATACCACCTCACACATGTCAGAATGGCCATCATCAACAAATCGACAGACAACAAATGCTGGAGAGGGTGTGGAGAAAAGGGAACCCTCTTGCATTGCTGGTGGGAATGTAAATTAATACAACCTCTATGGAAGACAATATGGAGATTTCTTAAAAAACTAAAAATAGAAGCACCATATGACCCAGCAATCCCACTCTTAGGCTTATACCCTGACGAAATCAAAACTGAAAGAAGCACCTGTACCCCAATGTTCATTGCAGCTCTCTATACAATAGCTAGAACTTGGAAGGAACCTAGATGCCCATCGACAAACGAATGGATCCAAAAGCTCTGGTACATATATACAATGGAATACTACTCAGCTGTTAAAAGAAATGCAGAAGAATCAGCCCTAATGAGGTGGCTGTATCTAGAACGTATCATCAAAAGTGAAGTCAGTCAGAAAGAGAAGGACAAATACAGTATATTAACACATATATATGGAATCTAGTAGGATGGTGATGATGGCACACGCAGTGAAGCGACGCAAAGACAGACATGGACAATGGACATATGGACCTTGTGGGGAAGGAACAGAAGGTGGGAGACGTAAACGAAATAGTATGAAGGCCTGTACTATCATAAGTGAAGAAAATAGCTCTAGTCATTGCTCTGTGAGAAAAGGGGGTCCTTCAGGGTGCTGTGTGATGGTTGGGAGGGTGGGAAGGGGGGGAAATACATGTGGCTGATCTGGGAACATGCATGTCTGTAACCAACAAAACTCTGTAAAAGGTAAAAGGAAATAAAGGTTTAAAAATAAAATAAAATAAAATAAAATAAATAATATACCCATCAGGGACTTCTAAAGAAAAACAGAAACAGAGTCACAGGCAGAGAACAGTCTTGTGGTTGCCAAGAGGGAAGGGAGGAGGACGATGGATACACTGGGAGTTGGGTATTGGTGTTGGTAGCTGCAAACTATTATGTTTAGAATGGATAAACAGCAAGGTTATACTATGTAGCACAGAGAACTAGATTCAATCTCTTGTGATAAATCATAAAGGAAAAGTATATTAAAACGAATATATATCTACACACACACACACACACACACACACACACACACACACACATGACACTTTTCTGTATAGCAGAGATTGACATAACATTGTAAATCAACTATATTTCAATAAAAATTAATCTTATTACCTAGTCTAAAAGTAAAAGCACTAAACGGCTAAAGTAGTAAGGAAAGGTAAGTTATTCTGTAAAGACTTTCCTAGCGCACTGCAAAACTTACAGAAATATAATAAAATAGAATTCAATTACTTTGAATAATAATTGGCAATGGTCGTATTAGACCCTATATGCTGGTATTTAATTTGAATGATCAAAGCATACTGAATAATATAAAGTCCCATTTGAAAGATAGTCTTGAACACTCTCTTGAGCATCAAGCACATTACCAGTATAAGTGCTCTAATGTTGTTTATTTGTAAAATTATCTAAAAGACTTTCAGTCATCGAGGATGCACCCTAATGAGTTATCCTTAAGCACGGTAGATGTTTGGTCCCCATACATGTTTTCTTTTTTAAAGATTTATTTATTTCGTTATTTTGGGTGGGGTCGGGTTGGGGAATGAGTGGAGTGGGAGGTCACTTCTATTGGTCTTTCATTTCTCTATTTTCATCTGTATTCGTTCTTTGGCTCCTGTGGACCTCCCATCGCGGTAGCCTCTGTCGCCGCTGAGCGCCAGCTCTGGGTGCATGTGCTTCAGTGCTCCAGCATGGTAATTGGACATATCAGCCCAGACGCTGCATGGCACATGGGAACTTCAAACTTATAGTGATAAAGCAGTTCAAAAACAGCTATCTTGTGGTTGAAGGTTATCATAGAGAATGTCAATTTAATGAAGAGAAAATAGATTAGATTTCCAATTTAGTACAAACAAAGAAATTGCCTACCATTCATAAACACAAGTCTCTCATTTGTAGCGGTGAGGTAAAGCACTTGAGGTACCATAGTGTTGTTTCTGACAAGTCTTGGCTTGGTGCACACGAGATACAACACTGTAGAAAAAGAAAACTTATGGAATTATTTCTGCATTTCAAAGGGGAAGCCCAAGATCACAATCAACAGAGTGCTTCTCAATCTTTCCTGAACCGAGGAATCACCTGGTATGACTCTTAAAATGTTAATTCAGATTCAGTAGTTTTAGTGTGGGGCCCGAAATTCCCCTTGCTAGTAAATCTTGGGTGATACTAGTGCCACCAGCCCTTTGACCACACTTGGAACAACAAGGATCTAACACTTCTCCTTTAGGAAGTATTACTACAACAGCTGCACCAAACTCAAGTCACTGTGTGCTGGACAGAGGGAGAGTGCAAGTCTTTTGTTTGCTTTGGTGTTTCAGACTGCAAGTCTTTGAATTGGCCACACAGCTGTCAACGGTTTTTCCTACATTCACAAAAAGCTGAGTTTCTCCATGATGCTTTCACTGATTAACCCAGTCTAACCTTGATACTTGATTTACACTCTCTTTTTTCCATCAGATAGGCCTACACACTATTCACTTGAATTTGTTTCTGGAAGTGCTTTACTTGTGTTTATCTCAGTTAGATTTTAAGCGTCAGAGATAGGGCTTCTGCCACCTATTCTTCTCTGTTGGCCCTGCTTACCAACTAGATAGACTAAGAAGAATCCTTGAAAATGGGATTATCATGTCTTCAGATTCCAACCCCTTGCAAAAGCTATCAACACTTCTTTAACTATCAGGTTATTTAGGAAGAAGTTTATTTATCCAACAATATTTGTAAAATTTTAACTCACTGTGTGCCAAAACACTTATGGTCTTATAAATTAGGAAATGAAGAAGGAAATGTCCATACTTATAATTTTATATCAATAGGAAGTCTCACTTGAGAATAAATATTTCCCCAGAGCATGACAATATCTATAAATTCATTTCCTGTATCTCTCATTCACAAGTTTTCCATTTTGTAACATTGAAAATAAAATCTATTCAGAAGACTAAGTCTCTTGATTTGTACTGCTTTTCATTCATTTCATAAACCATACAAACATGAGTATTCATAATTAAAGAGGCTGACATAATACTAAAGAAATCTCTAATTCAAGGGTTTTAAAAAGAAGACATTTCAAACTAATAACTTCTAGCTGCTTTGAAATCTCTCTTGACCTTTATTTCATCTCCATACATTTTGAAAACATTACCTCTGTGAAAAGTAACTACCAGTACAAAATGAGGTGACACCTGTGAGTAACTGGTATATAGTAAGTGCTGAAAATTTTTCCCTTTCCTTAATGAAAAGTAAAAGATAGGTCCTTGGGCCAGCAGTGCCTCGCCTGCATGCACACACAAACACAAACACACACACAAAAAGACACACTCACACATACCCATGTACCTAAGAAAGAGATGCCCTACTATCAAAGGATTCTGGTATTGTTCCCGAAGATCCCTAGTTATGTTCTGTTTCATAGGCCTGAAGCCCCTTTAATATTCACCATTCATTTCCCATTTTTCCCTCAGCCTTGGTCAAAAGACAAAATGAATAGTGACGGTTGTCAAATATTGTAAACTAGAGTAAATCTCACCAAGCTCCATATAAACTTTTCTTAAAAGATATATTGCATGTTTTCACAGGAAAAGGAACATGAATGCATGGCAACATTTCTCTGAAAAGTCATTCTCCAAAACCTGTGTCAGTTTGCTGTTGTAAGTGGCTATTAAGAGAGGGGATCTGGCCATAAAACCCATCTCAGTTGTCATGAGCGATCATCACTACCAACCAGCTATGCCCCTGAGAGAAGGCATATGAAAGGTCGTAGCCCCTCTTACCTTGGGAATCCTACCTTGGTTTTGGCCAAAACTCTCTTTATGTCATCTCCTCCAATAAGAGTTGTGATAATGTTTTGTTCTGCTCATATATATATTTTAAAATTTTAATCTCACAAGCAGCAGGTGGATTCTAATGAGGTAATATCCAAACAGTGTGTCAACTTTTTACAATAACAGATAAAAGGGTAAAAAACCCTATATATGTTCTCTAGATCTCCCCTTGTTCTACAGTTTTTTTCCTGTTGCTGATTGGAGGAAAAAAAAAGCATTCAGGGCTGGGAATTTCCCCAATTTTGGCAAGCATTTAACAATCAGTTTTCATTCATATAATCATTTGGAAAATAGGAAAATACCCACCATATTGAAAATAGCTTTATGTTACAAATTCAAATAAGGAAAAATTGACTGAAGTGGTTATGAAAAGTACTAAATACACCTTTTTCGTTGTAATAAAAGATCTTAAGAATAAGTTATGACATAAAATTAGTAGGATATACTTAAAATCCTTGAGATAAATAAACGTAGTAGGGAAAAAAAAAAACCCCTACACATATGAATAAATGTAAGGCGAAAAAACAACACCAAAGTAAAATGCTGACCAGCAGGTATAACAGCATCAACCTACTATCAATTTTATACTCAGCCCTGTCCTATTTACCATTGTCATTATTTAATCACACAGATGGCCAATCCTCTACCAGTTAATTCTACATTAGAAAACTCCTCATTTTTCTTGAATGGGGTCTACTAATTCAACTTCCAAATGGATTCAAAGGAAATGGTCTACATTTTAGCTTTACTGAATTTTAAACTTTATGTCTAAAATGCTAAAAGTTAGAATTAATAAGAGTACCTGTTTGGGGGGTTCCCTGGAAGCTCAGTGGTGAAGACTTCACCTGCCAACACAGGAGATATGGGTTCGATCCCATCCGGGATGATACCACATGCTGAGGAGAAACTAAGCCTGTGAGCCACAATGATGGAGCCTGTGCTCTAGAGCCTCGGAGCTGCAACTATGGAGCCCATGTGTCACAGCTACTGAAGCCTGTGTGCCCTGGAGCCCAGTTCCACAACGGGGACATCACCGCAACAAGAAGCCAGCTCACCTCAACTAGAAAACTAGAGAAGAGCCTGTGGGCAGTGAAAACCCAGAATAGCCAAAAATAAATAAATAAATAAAATTAAAAATAAAAAAGAGTACCAGTTTTCTGAAAAAATAGTTTCAATCCCAAATGCATTCTGAATAAAAAAAAAAACCA
>JAIOJX010000018.1:9094944-9112414 GCA_022376925.1 Tragulus kanchil | reverse complement strand
TTATTCATTCTCACTTTGAGCGTTTTAGACATAAAGCTTCAAATTCAGCAAAACTAAAATGTAGACCATTTTCTTTGTATCCATTTGGAAGATGAATTAGTAGACCCCATTCAAGAAAAATGAGGACTTTACTAATGGTTGGGGGAAATTTAAAAATAATGACAATGATAAATAGGACATGGCTTGAGTATAAAATTGATAGTAGGTTGATGCTGTTATACCTGCTGGTCAGCATTTTACTTTGGTGTTGATTTTTCGCCTTACATTTATTCATATGTGTATGGGTTTGTTTTTTCCTACTACGTTTATTTATCTCAAGGATTTTAAGTATATCCTACTAAGTATTTTATGTCATAACTTATTCTTAAGATCTTTTATTACAACAAAAAACGTTTTATTTAGTACTTTTTCATAACAACTTCAGTAATATTTTCTTATTTGAATTTGTAACATAAAGCTATTTTCGATATGGTGGGCTATTTTCCTATTTTCCAAATGATTATATGAATGAAAACTGATTGTTAAATGTTTTCCCAAAAATTTGGGGGAAATTCCACCCCTGAATACTTTTTTTTTTCCTCCCAATCAGCAACAGGATAAAACTGTAGAACAACGGAGATCTAGAGAACATATATAGGGTTTTTGCTACCCTTTTATCTGTTATTGTAAAATAGTATGACACACTTGTTTGGATATTACCTCATTAGAATCCATGCTGCTTGTGAGATTAAAATTTTAAAATATATATATGAGCAGAACAAAACATTATCCCAACTCTTATTGGAGGAGATGGCAGAAAGAGAGTTTTGGCCAAAACCAAGGTAGGATTCCCAAGGTAAGAGGGGCTACGACCTTTCATATGCCTTCTCTCAGGGGCATAGCTGGTTGGTAGTGATGATCGCTCATGACAACTGAGATGGGTTTTATGGCCAGATCCCCACTCTTAATAGCCACTTACAACAGCAAACTCACACAGGTTTTGGAGAATGACTTTTCAGAGAAATGTTCCCAGGCATTCACATTCTATTTCCTGTGAAAACATGCAATATATCTTTTAAGAAAAGTTTATATGGAGCTTGGTGAGATTTAACCTAGTTTACAATAGTTGACAGCAATCACTATTCGTTTTCATCTTTTGACTAAGACTGAGGGTGAAAAATTGTGAAATGACTGGTGAATATTAAAGGAGCTTCAGGCCTATGAAACAGAACATAACTAGGGATCTTCTGGAACAATACCAGAATCCTTTGGTAGTAGGGCATCATTTTCTTAGGTACATGGGTATGTGTGAGTGTTTTGTGTGTGTGTGTGTTTGTGTTTGTGTGTGCATGCAGGCGAGGCACTGCTGCCCCAAGGCCGCCTATCTTTTACTTTTCATTAAGGAAAGGGAAAAATTTTCAGCACTTACTATATACCAGTTGCTCACAGGTGTCACCTCATTTTGTACTGGTAGTTACTTTTTCACAGAGGTAATGTTTTCAAAATGTATGGAGATGAAATAAAGGTCAAGAGAGATTTCAAAGCAGCTAGAAGTTATTAGTTTGAAATGTCTTTTTTTAGCAACCATTGAATTAGAGATTTCTTTAGTATTATGTCAGCCTCTTTAATTATGAATACTCATGTTTGTATGGTTTATGAAGTGAATGAAAAGCAGTGCAAATCAAGAGACTTAGTCATTTGAATAGATTTTCTTTATTTTCATTGCTATCAAATAAAAAACTTGTAAATGAGAGATACAGGAAATGATTTTATAGATATTGTCATGCTCTAGGGAAATATTTATTCTCAAATGAGACTTACTATTGATAAATTACAAGTATGGACATTTCCTTCTTCATTTCCTAATTTATAAGACCATAAGTGTTTTGGCACACAGTGAGTTAAAATTTTACAAATATTGTTGGATAAATAAACTTCTTTCTAAATAACCTGATAGTTAAAGAAGTGTTGATAGCTTTTGAAAGGGGGTTGGAATCTGAAGACATGATAATCCCATTTTCAAGGGTTCTTCTTAGTCTATCTAGTTGGTAAGCAAGGCCAACAGAGAAGAATAGGTGGCATAAGCCCTATCTCTGACGTTTAAAAATCTAACTGAGATAAACACAAGTAAAGCACTTCCATAAACAAATTCAAGTGAATAGTTTTAGGCCTATCTGATGGAAAGAGAGAGAGTAAATCAAGTATCAAGGTTAGACTGGGTTAATCAGTGAAAGCATCATGGAGAAACTCAGCTTTTTGTGACTGTGGGAAAAAACCGTTGACAGCTGTGTGGCCAATTCAAAGACTTGCAGTCTGAAACACCAAAGCAAAAAAAAAGACTTGCACTCTCCTCTGTCCGGCAAACAGTGACTTGAGTTTGGTGCAGTTGTTGTAGTAATACATCCTAAAGGAGAAGTGTTACATCCTTGTTGTTCCAAGTGTGGTCAAAGGGCTGGTGGCACTAGTATCACCCAAGATCTTACTAGCAAAGGGAATTTCAGGCCCCACACTAAAGCTACTGAATCTGAATGAACATTTTCACAATCACACCAGGTGATTCCTTGGTTCAGTAAAGATTGAGAAGCACTCTGCTGATGGGGATCTTGGGCTTCCCTTTGAACTGCAGAAATAATTCCATAAGTTTTTTTTTTTCTACAGTGTTGTATCTCGTGTGCACCAAGCCGAGACTTGTCAGAAACAACACTAAGGTACCTCAAGTGCTTTACCTCACCGCTACAAATGAGAGACTTGTGTTTATGAATGGTAGGCAATTTCTTTGTTTGTACTTAATTGGAAATCTAATCTATTTTCTCTTCATTAAATTGACATTCTCTATGATAAACTTCAACCACAAGATAGCCATTTTTGAACTGCTTTATCACTATAAGTTTGGTTTAGCCAAGAATATATAGCCTAGGGCTTCCTGGTGTTCCAGTGGGTAAGGACACCACCTTGCAGTGCAAGGTCCCGGTTTGACCCCTGGCCTGGGAAGTTCCCATGTGCCATGGGCGGCTGGACTGATATGTCCAATTACCATGCTGGAGCACTGGAGCACATGCGCCCAGAGTTGGCGCTCAGTGGCGACAGAGGCTCCCGGATGGGAGGCCCACAGGAGCCAAAGAACAAAGACGGATGAAAATAGAGAAATGAAAGACCAATAGAAGTGACCCGCCCACTCCCCTCCTTCCCCAACCAGACCCCCACCCCATATAACTAAATAAATAAATCTAAAAAAAAAAAGTAGGGGGGACCAAACATCTACCGTGCTTAAGGATAACTCATTAGGTGCATCCTCCATGACTGAAAGTTTTTTAGATAATTTTAAAAAAAGCAACAATAGAGCACTTATACTGGTAATGTTTGATACTCAAGAGAGTGTTGAAGACTATCTTTCAAACGGGACTTTATATTATTCAGTATGCTTTGATCATTCAAATTAAATACCAGCATATATGGTCTACTAGGACCATTGCCAATTATTATTCAAAGTAATTGAATTCTATTTTATTATATTTCTGTAAGTTTTGCAGTGCGCTAGGAAAGTCTTTACAGAATAACTTACCTTTCCTTACTACTTTAGCCGTTTAGTGCTTTTTTCTTTTAGACTAGGTAATAAGATTAATTTTTATTGAAATATAGTTGATTTACAATGTTGTGTCAATCTCTGCTATACAGAAAAGTGTCAAAATATGTGTGTGTGTGTGTGTGTGTGTAGATATATATTCGTTTTAATATCCTTTTCCTTTATGATTTATCACAAGAGATTGAATCTAGTTCTCTGTGCTACATGGTATAACCTTGCTGTTTATCCATTCTAAACATAATAGTTTGCAGCTACCAACACCAAATACCCAACTCCCAGTGTATCCATCGTCCTCCTCCCTTCCCCCTTGGCAACCACAAGACTGTTCTCTGCCTGTGACTCTGTTTCTGTTTTTCTTTAAAAATCCCTGATGGGTATACTTTTTATTTTATTTTATTTTATTTTATTTTATTTTTAAACCTTTATTTCGCTTTTACCTTTTACAGAGTTTTGTTGTTTACAGATATGTATGTTCCCAGATTAGTCATATGTATATCTCCCCCCTCCCACCCCCCCAACCATCACACAGCACCCTGAAGGATCCCTTTTCTCACAGAGCAATGACTAGAGCTATTTTCTTCACTTATGATAGTACAGGCCTTCATACTATTTCGTTTACATCTCCTACCTTCTGTTCCTTCCCACAAAGTCCATATGTCCATTGTCCATGTCTGTCTTTTCGTCGTTTCACTGCATGTGACATCATCACCATCCTACTAGATTCCATATATATGTGTTAATATACTGTATTTGTCCTTCTCTTTCTGACTGACTTCACTTTTGATGATACGTTCTAGATCCAGCCACCTCATTAGGGCTGATTCTTCTGCATTTTCTTTACGGTTGTGTAGTATTCCATTGAACATATGTACCAGAGCTTTTGGAGCCATTCGTTCCTCGATGGGCATCTAGGTTGCTTCCATGTTCTGGCTATTGTATAGAGAGCTGCAATGAACATTTGGGTACAGGTGCTTCTTTCAGATTTGATTTCGTCTGGGTATAAGCCTAAGAGTGGGAGTTCTGGGTCATAGGGTGCTTCTATTTTTAGTTTCTTAAGAAATCTCCAGAGTGTCTTCCATACAGGCTGTATCAATTTACACTGCACCAGCAATGCAGGAGGCTTCCCCTTTTTTCCACAGCCTCCAGCATTTATTGTGTCTAGATTTGTGGATGACGGGCCCTTCTGACGGTTGTAAGCTGATATCTCATTGTAGTTGTGATTTACATTTTCTAATTATTAAGAAGTTAAGCTTTTTTTTCATGTGCTTTTGGGCCATCTGTATGTCATCGTTGGAGAGGTGTCTGTTTAGGTCCTTTTCCCATTTTTTGATTGGGTTGTTCGTTTTTCCAGTGCTGAGTTGTCTGAGTTGCTTGTAGATTTTGGAGATTAATTCTTTGTCTGTTGTTTCATTTGCTATGTTTTTCTCCCACTCTGTGGGCTGTCTGTTCAGCTTTTTTTTAATTTCTTTAGCTGTACAAAAGCTTTTAAGTTTCATGATGTCCCACATGTTCATTTGTCTTTTTTGTTCCACTATTCTAGTAGGTGGGTCAGAGAAGATCTTGCTTTGATTGATGTCCTTGAGGGTTTTGCCTATATTCTCCTCTAAGAGTTTGATGGTTTCTGGCCTTACATTTAAGTCTTTAATCCCTTTTTTTTTTTTTTTAAAAATTCTGTAGCTCTGGGGATTTTTTTTCTTTTTTTTTTTTAAAATTTTTTTATTTATTTATTTATTTATTTTTGTACATGTATGTTCCCAGATCAATCAGATGCATATCCCTTGACCCTCCCCCACCCAGTTTACCCCTCATCCCCCCAGACCATTGCTCCAAGTGGTTGTAGGTAATCCTATTCCCCTAGCACAATGACAATAGCTATCTTTTCTACACATGACAGTATAGGTTCCCATGTTACTCCCTCCCATTGTTCGGTCTCCACAATGTCTTTATGTCTATTCTCTGTTTTTTCATGAGTTCACTGTGTGTGTTATCATGACCATCTTACTAGATCCCATATATATGAGTTAGTATACTATACTTGTCTTCCTCTTTTTGACTTACTTCACTTTTTATGATAGGTTCTAGAGCCAGCCACCTCATTAGGACTGAGTCTTCTGCATTTCTTTTAACAGCTGAGTAGTATTCCATTGTATATATGTACCAGAGCTTCTGGATCCATTCCTTTGTCGATGGACATCTAGGTTGCTTCCATGTTCTGGCTATTGTATAGAGAGCTGCAATGAACATTGGGGTACAGGTGCCTCTTTCATTTTTGATTTTATCAGGATATAGGCCTAATAGTGGGATTGCTGGGTCATAGGGTGCTTCTATTTTTAGTTTTTTAAGGAATCTCCATACTGTCTTCCATAGAGGTTGTATCAACTTACATTCCCACCAGCAATGCAAGGGGGTTCCCTTTTCTCCACACCCTCTCCAGCATTTGTTGTCTGTCGATTTGTTGATGATGGCCATTCTGACGGGTGTGAGGTGGTATCTCATTGTAGTTTTAATTTGCATTTCTCTAAAAATAAGCGAGGTTGAGCATCGTTTCATGTATTTTTGGACCATTTGTATGTCCTCTTTGGAGAGGCGTCTCTTTAGATCTTTTTCCCATGTTTGGATTGGGCTGCTCATTTTCCCTGTGCTGAGTTGTCTGAGTTGCTTGTAGATTTTGGAGATTAATTCTTTGTCTGTTGTTTCATTTGCTATGATTTTCTCCCACTCTGTGGGGGGTCTGTTGAACTTTTTTGTAATTTCTTTTGCTGTACAAAAGCTTTTAAGTTTCATAAGGTCCCATATGTTCATTTTTCTTTTCAGTTCTGCTATTTTAGTTGGTGGGTCAAAGAAGATCTTGCTTTGATTGATGTCCTTGAGGGTTTTGCCTATATTCTCCTCTAAGAGTTTGATGGTTTCTGGTCTTACATTGAGGTCTTTAATCCATTTTGAGTTGATCTTAGTGTATGGCGTCAGGGAATGTTCCAATTTCATTTTTTTTTCATGTAGCTGTCCAATTCTCCCAGCACCACTTGTTAAAGAGGCTGTCTTTGTCCCATTTTATAGTTTCTCCTCCTTTATCAAAAATAAGGTACCCATAGGTGCGTGGGTTGATCTCTGGGTTCTCAATCTTGTTCCATTGATCTATAGTTCTGTTTTTGTGCCAGTACCATACTGTCTTGATAACTGTTGCTTTGCAGTAGAGTCTGAAGTTAGGGAGGCTGATCCCTTCAACTGCATTTTTCTTCCTTAGGATTGCTTTGGCTATTCGAGGTCTTCTGTGTTTCCATATGAACTGTGTTATTATTTGGTCTAGTTCTGTGAAAAATGTCAGTGGTAGTTGAATAGGTATTGCATTGAATCTGTAGATGATATTTGGAAGTATGGTCATTTTCACAATATTGATTCTTCCAATCCAGGAACATGGAATATCTCTCCATCTGTTTAAGTCTTCTTTAATGTCTCTCATGAGTGTCTTGTAATTTTCTGTGTACAATTCTTTTTTTTCTTTGGGTAGGTTTATTCCTAGATATTTGATTCTTTTGGTTGCAATGGTGAAGGGGATTGCCTCTTTGATTTCATTTTCTGATTTTTCATTGTTTGTGTATAGGAATGCCAGTGACTTCTGTGTGTTGACTTTATATCCTGCAACTTTGCTGAATTCATTGATTAGCTCTAGTAGCTTTGTAACCGTGTCTTTGGGATTTTCTATGTATAATATCATGTCGTCTGCAAAAAAAGAGAGCTTGACTTCTTCCTTTCCAATCTGGATTCCTTTGATTTCTTTCTCTTCTCTTATTGCTGTTGCTAGGACTTCCAGGACTATGTTGAATAGTAGTGGTGAAAGTGGGCACCCCTGTCTTGTTCCTGATCTTAGAGGGAATGCTTTCAGTTTTTCACCATTAACAATAATGTTCGCTGTAGGTTTCTCATAGATGGCTTTTATTATGTTGAGATAGGTTCCTTCTATGCCCATTTTCTGAAGAGTTTTGATCATAAAGGGATACTGTACTTTGTTGAAAGCTTTTTCTGCATCTATTGAGATGATCATGTGATTTTTTTTCTCAGTTTGTTGTTATGGTGTATCACATTGATTGATTTGCGGATATTGAAGAATCCTTGCATGCCTGGGATGAACCCAACTTGATCGTGATGAATGAGCTTTTTGATGTGTTGTTGAATTCTGTTTGCTAGGATTTTGTTGAGGATTTTGGCGTCTAGATTCATCAGTGAAATTGGCCTATAATTTTCTTTTTTTGTGTTGTCTTTGCCTGGCTTTGGTATCAGGGTGATGGCGGTCTCGTAGAATGTGTTTGGAAGTGTTCCTTCCTGTGCAGTGTTTTGGAAGAGTTTCAGAAGGACAGGGATTAGTTCTTCTTTAGAGGTTTGGTAGAATTCCCCTGTGAAGCCATCTGGCCCTGGGCTTTCATTTTGGGCAGATTTTTTATCACAAGGTCAATTTCTGAGCTTGTGATTGGCTTGATCATAGTTTCTATTTCATCCTGGTTGAGTCTTGGGAGATTAATTTTTAAGAAACTGTCCATTTCTTCCAGGTTGTCCAGTTTGTTGCCATAGAGTTGTTCCTAATAGTGTCTTAGAATCCTTTGGATTTCTGCATTCTCTGTTGTGATCTCTCCTTTTCATTTTTGTTTTGGTGATCTGGTTCTTTCTCTTTTTTTGATGAATCTGGCCAGTGTTGTGTCGACTTTATTGACCTTTCCGAAGAGTCAGTTTTTGTTTTATTTATCTTTACTACTGCTTCTTTTGTTTCTTTTTTATTTATTCCTTCTCTGATCTTTAGGTTTTCCCCTTTTTCTGCTGACTTTGGGGTGTTTTTGTTCTTCTTTCTCCAGTTGTTTCAAGTGTAATGTAAGGTCGTGTGTTTGACATTTTCCTAGTTTCTTGAGGTGGGATTGAATTGTTACAAACTTCCCCCTTAGGACTGCTTTTGCAGTATCCCATAGGTTTTGCACTGTCGTGTGTTCATTGTCGTTTTCCTCTAGGAATTGTGTAATTTCTCCTTTGATTTCTTCAATGATCAATTGGTTTTTAGGTATGTGTTGTTTTATCTCCATGTGTTTGTGTTTTTAGCGGGTTTTTTTTTTTCCCGGGAAATTGATCTCTAGTCTCACTGCAATGTGGTCCGAGAAGATGGTTGATAGAATTTTAGTTTTCTTGAATAGGCCGGGGTTTGATTTGTGGCCCCAGATGTGGTCTATCTTGGAGAATGTTCCATGAACACTTGAGAAGAAAGTGTATTCTTCTGCTTTTGGATGGAAAGTGCTAAAGATAGCCATCAGGTCCATTTCTTCTAGTGTGGCATTTAAGGCTTGTGTTTCTTTATTAATTTTCTGTTTGGATGATCTGTCCATTGGTGTGAGAGGAGTGTTAAAGTCTCCTACTATGATTGTGTTGCTGTCAAGGTCTTCTTTTATGTCTGAAAGTGTTTGTCTTATGTATTGGGGTTCTCCTGTGTTGGGTGCCTAGATATTTATGATTGTTATGTCTTCTTCTTGGATGGATCCTTAATCATGATGCAGTGACCTGCCTGTCTATTCGAATCTCCTTTACTTTAAAATCGATATTGTCTGATATGAGGATTGCTACCCCAGCTTTCTTTTGATTTCCATTTGCATGGAATATCTTTTTCCAGACTCTCACTTTCAGTCTATGAGTGTCTCTAGATCTGAAATGAGTTTCCTGGAGGCAGCATATGTATGGGTCGTGTTTTTGAATCCATTCAGCCACTCTGTGTCTTTTGGTTGGGGCATTTAGTCCATTTACATTCAAAGTAATTATTGATACAAATGATCCTATTGTCATCTTCTTAGATGTTATGATGGCTTTGTTTTTTGGATCTTCTTCTTCTCTTATACGTGTTGTCTATATAAGTCCCTTTATCACTTGTTGTAAGGCTGGTTTGGTGTGACTAAATTCTTCTAATTTTTGCTTGTCTGTAAAGCTTTTGATTTCTCCATTAATTTTGAATGAGATCCTTGCAGGGTAGAGGATTCTTGGTTGCAGATTATTCTCTTTCAGCCCTTTAAATGTGTCCTGCCATTCCCTTCTGGCCTGCAGAGTTTCTGTTGAAAGATCAGCTGTTAAACGGATGGGCTTTCCCCTTTTATGTCACTAGTTGCTTTTCCCCCCTGCTTTGAGAATACAATTCAAATATTGGTGCGTTTGATATTATCCCAGACGTCTCTGAGGCTATCCTCTGCTCTTATCATTCTGTGAGCTAGAGTCTGTTTTTCAGCAGTTACTTCCGCCATTTTATCTTCCAGCTCACTTCTCCAGTCTTCTGACTGAGATACTCTGCTCTTGATTCCTTCTACAGTGTTTCTCAGTTCAGCAATTGGGGTTGTTTGTCTCCCTACTTTTTGGTAAGTTCTTGTATTTCCTTATTCACTGTGTCAGTCGTGTCTTGCAATTTCTCTGAAATTCTGTTTTCAGTGTCTTTGATCATCTTTACTATCATTTTTCGAAATCACTTTCCGAGAGTTTGTCCAAATTCTCTTCATTGATTAGATCTTGTGTGTTTGTGGATTGTTCCTTGGCTTTGTGGGTTTTTTTCTGCCGTTTCATTGTTATTATTAATTTTTTAACTGACTCTGTTTGGGATTTCCTTTTCCCAGACTTTGAGTTACGTCTGTTGGTGTTTGTTGTTTGGATGGGGCTTCTTATTCTGGGTGATGCTGGTGATTGGGTGATGTCAGGACTTGCATACACGTGATTACCTTTGTTGGCGTTCTCACTTGTATACTGCTCTTTAGTGTTAGGCGTTCTCTAGTATTGTAGAGTTTTGGAGTCAGTGCTCCCTCCCTAAATCCCCGGGGCTTGTTGCCTGACCAGGGAATGAAGATTTCACGGCTGGTTTGTTATGGCATTAAATGATATTAAAACATATATGTGCAAATGAGAAACAGAAGCTATACCTTTGACAAACGGCAATTTAAAAATTATGTAAATACTATCTAGCATATTGAATTATACAAATAAACATATACAGCTGTAACATAACCCAAGCATTCCAACCAAAAATACAGTACAATACGTTAGCACAGCGAATAGAGAAAACCAAGAATGATATCCACCAGTTAATAACCAAACTAAGTAGAGCACCAATTGGAGCATAATGCTAGAGCAGCGTCCCTGTTGGGGATAAGGCAATGAGAACAGAACAGACTAAGAAACATGGTGGGGAAGGGAAAACAGAAAGGGGGGATAGAAGAGCAATATAGAATAATATTGCAAAGATAAACATAGGCAGATAAAGATTTGTATGTAGTAGAATTTAGTGCTATAGGAAAGGATCTTCAGAGAAAGCAAAGAAGCATAGAGGAAGTGGTAGTACAAATGAACATTTTTTTTAAAATTTAAAAAAGCTATTTATATATAAAAAAATAGAAAAAAAAAGAAAAATAATAAAACAAACAAAACACCCACAGAACCTTAAAAGGCAAGTGGGGGAAAAAGAAGTTTATACCAAAATAAAATGTGTGGTTTAAAAGGAAAAGAAAAGAAATTATGTAAACTTGAATATATTCAGTCTTACTGATAAGATTAGTAGCTTCTTTGAATTCAGTGAAGGAAATGAACACACCCACACTCTCTCTCACACATAAAACACACACACACGCACACAAACATACACCCACGCACACACACAAAGCCGGGTGTTGTACTGACTGGATTTGGGAAAAGAGAAAACAAATATTGAAACAAAGCGATACAATACAAAAATGGAATTTTAAAGTCCAGCAGTAACTCCAGCTTCAGACAAAACGTGAAAAGAGTGTTTCTGTTCTTCTGTCACTTCCCGACTATTCAGGAAATTTTGAGTCTTTTTTTTTCCTCTGGCAGTGGTTGGATCTGAAGACCTCTTTGACTGCTTGTTTATTTCGGCCTATTCCAGAATTAAAAGGCCCGCCCTGGTTGGCCCTGGGAGTTTCTTAATCCAAACCCTTTTTTTGCCTGGTGGAGCTAAGTTCCTCCCTGTAGCTTTCCCAACAGCCAAACTACAGTAGGGAAAATGGCATCTGTCTCACAAACGATTTATTCCCACATGCCCCTCTGTTTCTGTTTTGTAGGTGGCTTTTTTTGCTATAGATTAGGTTCCACAAAGAAGTGATACCATATGGTGTCTGCCTTTCTCTTTCTGACTTATGTCACTCAGTATGATAATATATAGCTCTATCCATGTTGCTACAAACGGCATTATTTTTATGACTGAGTAGTATTCCACTGTATATGTGTACCACATTTCCTTTGTCCATTGCTCAGTTGATGAACATCTAAATTGTTTCCATGTTTTGGCTATTGTGAATATTGCTGCTGGGAAAATAGGGATGCATATATCTTTTAGAATGACAGATTTGTCCTGGTATATTTCCAGAAGTGGGATTGATGGATGATAGGGTAATTCTGTCTTTTTCTTTCTGAGAAAACTCCATGCTGCTTTCCACAGAGGCCACACCAACTTCTATTCCTACCAGCAGTGTAAGAGGGTTCCTTTTCTCCAGCTGCTCTCCAGCATTTGTTATTTGTAGACTTTTTAATGATGGCCATGTGACTGATATGAGATGGTATTTAAAAGAAAGATTTTTTTTCGGTTACAGGAGAGTATAATCATTTTAATTCATATAAAGTAAATTTGTGCTTTATGTACGGTATGGTCTGACAAAATAAGTCATACAATACAGAACTTTCATCTTGTGAAGAAGAGTGTGGCATTTCATTTGAAAGATTTCACCTGGAGCCAAACGTCCTAGAATGTGAGGTCAGGTGGACTCTAGGAAGCATTGCTAGGCACAAAGTTCATGGGGGTGATGAAATGCCAGATGAGCTCTTTACCATAGCCAAAGATGATGCTGTTAAAGTTCTAGACTCAATATGCCAGCAGATTTGGAAGGCGCAGAGACCTCAGGACTGGAAGAAACTCAGTTTTTTTTCCAGTCCCAAAGAAAGGCACTATCAAAGAATGTTCAAAGGATCACACAGTTACATTCACTTCACACGCTAGCCAAGTTATGCTGAAAATCATCCAGGCTACGTTCAAACCCTAAGTGGGCCGAAAACCTCCAGATGTACAAGCTCAATTTAGAGAAGGCAGAGGAAGGAGAGATCAAATTGCCAGCATCCACTGGGTCATAGAAAGAGCAAGCGAATTCCAGAAAAGCATCTACTTCTGCTTCGTTGACTACACTAATGCCTTTGACTGTGTGGAGCACAACCAACTGTGGAAAATTCTTCAGGAGATGGGAATCCCAGACCCCTACCTGCCTCTGGGAAACCTGCAGGCAGGTCAAGAAGCACCAGGTAGAACTAGACATGGAACAACGAAATGGTTTCAAACTGGGAAAGGGACATCAGTGTTGTACATTGTCACCCTGCTTATTTAAGTTATGTGCATATGTGCACCAGGTGTAATGCTGGTCTGCATGACGCACACGGTGGAATTAGGATTGCTGAGAGAAACATCAGTAACCTCAGATATCCAGGTGACATCACCCTTCTGGCAGAAAGCAAGGAGGAACTAAAAAGCCTCCTGATGAAAGTGAAAGACGAGAGTGAAAAGGCTGGCCTAAAACTCAACATTGGAAAACAAAAATCATGGAATCTGGTCCCGTCACTTCACAGCAAATAAATGGACAAACGACAGAAACTGTGACAGACTTCATTTGCTTGGGCTCGAAAATCACTGTGGATGGGGACTGCAGCCACGAAATTAAAAGACGCTTGCTCTTTGGAAGAAAAGCTACGAGACACCTAGGCAGCATGTTCACAAGCAGGGACATCACTTTGCCAACCCAGGTCTGTAGAGCCAAAGCTATGGTTTTTCCAGTAGTCATGAATGGATGTGAGAACTGGACCATATAAGAAGGCTGAGTGCCGAAGAACTGATGCCTTTGAAGTATGGTGTTGGAGAAGACTCTTGAGACTACCTTGGACAGCAAGGAGATCAAACGAGTCAATATGAAAGGAAATCAGCCCTGAATATTCTTTGGGGGGACTGATGCTGAAGCTGAAGCTGAAGCTCCAATCCTTTGGCCACCTGATGGAAGGGGGACTCTCTGGCAAAGACCCTGATGCTGGGAAAGACTGAAGGCAAGAGGAGAAGGGGGCAACCAAGGATGAGATGTTTGGATGGCATCGCTGCATCAGTGGACATGAGTTTGGGCAAGCTCCGGGAGATGGTGAAGGGTAGGGATACCTGGCGGGGTTCGATCCCTGGGTTTGCCATTAGTTGGACACAACTTAGCAGCTGAACAACAGCAGTAAGAGACAGGCGAGATGGCAAGTCTTGATAGCTAGGTCCATTCTGGTGCAAAGAGTCAGAGACAGCAGTCTAGAAAAGAGGTCCTGCTAGGTCCGTCCCTCCCCCCCTCCACACTAAGAAGCAGTTGAAAGCCTTCCTTTGTTTGGTGCACAGTTACGTAAAAGTCCAGCTCCTGTCTTCTTGTGGGTTGCAAGGGAGTGGGTGGTTTTGTTTTGTTCTAGGTTCCTGGATCGAGGGTGTTCCTGGGGCCATCTCGATATAACAGTCACCTCAGGAGATCCGACTGGAGGATCGTTGTTCCTCACTCTCCTCCCCCTGACATCCCAGTGTGTTATCCTCACATGCTTTCCCCTCTGCGAGCCTCCGTGGACGCTGAGTCCTTGGAGTCTCCACGTAAAAATGTCCCTGGCCTCATGTGTCATGGCAGGTTGAAAGGGGAGTCCTTGAGGGGACCCACATCCTAATTGCGCATGACTCACACAAAAGAGAAGCTCTTGTCCTTTCACATTACTCCCTCCATAACCCATTTGGTGACAACTCCTGCCCCTCACTGCCTATTCCATGAAGATGCTGTCTCTAATAGTATGTTTGTCCTTTCGTTCGTTCCTTCCTTCCTTTGTTGGGTTGGCCACAAGGCTTCTGTCTAAAAGGGGGACAAATGGTCTGCATCCGACGTATTGGTCCTTCCTGGTATCCATAGAATGCTAACAGCGCTGAGAATGTTGTGATGATGTTTTCATTTCCATGACAACCAGGGCAAGCCAGTCTTTCCCAGAAGCAGAACCGTTTCACAAGGAAACCAACAGATTGGAGAGATGGAGTAACTGCAGAAACATGGAGACTAGTCAATGGAAGTGGTGTGTGGGGAGAGAGAGTTCATGGTGCCAGAAGTATGGTCTTGGGTATTAAGAGCTCTGATCCCTCCTGATTTATAAAAGTACAAGTCAGTTCTTCCTCTTGTCGAGGGCTGAGGTGCCTCAGTAACCCGTGACACTCCAGCCCATGTCAGAGTCCTAGAGTGACACCCATTGTGTGAGGACGTTGTCACCTGAGTCCCTGAAAGAAGACATCCCCGAGTATTTCTTATGTTAATCATATGTATATCCCCCGCATTCCACCCCTCCAGGTCATCGCACAGCCCCCTTGCAGGATCCCCTTTTCTCACAGCTCAATGACAATAGACATTTGGTTCACATATGATAGTATAGGTTTTCATGCTACTTCCTTTACGCCTCCCACCCACTGTTCATTCCCTCAATGTCCATATGAATACTTCCCATGTCTGATTTTTCATTGCTTGACTGCGTGTGTTATCATTATCATCCTACTAGACTCCATGTATATGTGTTAGTATACTGATCTTGTATTTCTCTTTTTGACTTACTTCACTTTTTATGATAGGTTCCTTTTTTATTCTTCTTTTTTTTTAACTTTTATTTTATTTTTAACTTTTACAGAGCTTTGTTGTTTACAGATATGTATGTTCCCAGATTAATCATATGAAAATCCTCCCATCCCACCCTTCCAGACTGTCACACAGCACCCCCGCAGGATCCCCATTTCTCACAGAGCAATGACCAGAGCTATTTACTTCACATATGGTAGTAAATGCCTTCAAGCTACTTCCTCTATGCCTCCCACCCACTGTTCAATCCCCACAATGTCCATATGCCCACTGTCCATGTCTGTTTCTTGATCACTTCACTGCATGTTCTGTTTGACATCAGATCTCTAGCTTCAGTGAAAGCTAAAGCTATTACCTGGCAGGAAAAATGAAATTGGAGGAGGGAGTGGTAAGGTTTAAGAGTTGGCTCCTGGCGGAGTTGGAAGAAGCCTTGATTTGTAGTGTGTGCCAATTTCCATGATAGAAATCTACTCTCATGGTTATATAAGTGGCTTCCTGGTGGCGAAGGGGTAAACCAAGCAAGAGACACAAGTTCAATCCCTGGGTGGAGGAGATCCCGTGGAGAAGTAAATGACAACCCACTCCTGTGTTCTTGCCTGGAAAATCCCAAGGACAGGGGACCTGGTGGGCTACAGTCCACAAGGGCACCACAGAATCAGACATGACTTAATGACGAAATCACAAACAAAATAATGGCCATAACATTGTGGAGTTGAGAAAACATGGGCACAACTGACTGAGTCAGAAGACTCCAATGCATCTCTGGATATTATAGAGTCAAAACTTAAATACATGTACGATATAATTATAACAAAGCTATTAATACTTTGCTTATTCTTTTCACATATTCATACTTGTTTTAAAAGTCAAAGTTTCCGTACAGCACCATGTTATATTTGTTTTACTGCTTGCTATTCTGTTAAGTACTCTGAGCATGTACCCTGAAACTTCAAAGAGGAGCAGTCAGACTACTCTATGGGGAAAAAAAACAAAAACACCTTTTTTTTTTTCCTGACTAGGGCGAAAGTGAGTGAGTGTGTGTGTGTCTTGCCACAGCAAGCATGTCAACTCATTTTCTCCCTTAAGTGTTTTGCTTGTCCTTCAAATATTGGAGATTCAAGAGGCTGCTATTATGCTTCGGCTGATTCCAACCCTCTCAAGATAAAATTACTAACTTTGCAAGTGATCTTTGAAAGCCTCACAAAGCATATTCTGTGTAAAATGTCAGTCATTTATTACTAAGGTGTATCATCGAATCTTATGTTCTATATGCTGTAGAGTTTTGCATATCAATTTATTCTCTCACAATAGTATAAGAACATTGAATGGAAATAGTCTTTAATGTTGTTGCTATTTCTTTGAACCATTCTTACACTTGATCTTGAAAACCCATGTTCATATACGAATAAATAGACTCATGTAAGTTATCAAGAATTCCATTTTTCTATCCAACAGCACTGCTGTAACAACTATCTTCTTTGGAAAGCACGAGACTTAGGAAGCCAAATATGGGCTGCATAGCTCAGCTGATTAACACACAGTGCTAATGAGATCAAGGCTATTGTCCAATTAATATTCTTGTGGATCGCTTATACAGAAGATGATGCCTCTGAACTCGTTAAGTATTTTGTGAGTACTTACACACACGATAGACACTGTGCTAGGCATGGGGCTACAGAAAGGAATAACATTTAGTCCTTGCCCTCTAGGCAAGTGTGTCTCCTGCATAGTATTAGCCTTTCGCCACAAGGAATATGCACGAAGCTTGAGAAATGAATCGCACATATCCATTTCCATGGCCAGTAGTAGAAAACAATAATTTCCAAATTGCATTCTGAACTGATACTGAGTTAGTAGAATAGCTTCCTATAGAGAAAAGACCATTTCGTTGCTTTCAATGTCCAATAGTTTGTAATATTACAAACAGTATCTGTTTTGCCATTTCTGAGTTTCATAGTACTCTTTATTTTAAAAATTGGTAACCAGAAATGGACTAGAGTTGGAGGGAGAGAAGAAGTATTATGTGGCAAAAATAACTCTGAAGTGGGAATCACACCACTGGGTTCAGCTTTTGCTTGAAGGAGACAGGGCTGTACTAAGCTTCTAAAATCAATTCTGGCAAAGGAACATGACTACATTTCCCCTGCTATCCTTATGGAATTTTCAAATCAGCTACTAATTTCACTGTTTTTCCAAAAATCATAACACCTCTCTCCTCAATAACACTTTTTTT
>JAIOJX010000018.1:9060444-9094444 GCA_022376925.1 Tragulus kanchil | reverse complement strand
TATTCAAAGCCAAGAGAAACCCCTCGGGAACTGCGCCTGTCTTAGGTCGGGACACAACATTAGCAGGCATTACCCGTCATGGGATAAGGCAGCAGCCATGGCAGCCCTCCTGTCTTAGGTTTGCTCTGCAATGATGTCCTCTTACCCGTCTCTGGCTGACCAGTTCAGCTCACAGGGGAGGTGATTGCTCTCCACTAGTAGAAAGAGATGCTTCACCTTGTTCTGCCATCTCAAGGCGATGATAATGGACCTGAATTGGCTTTGCCAAAATAGCCTCAATGTGTTGCTTAATGAATGCTATAAGCTTATTAAACAGCATGGGTCCAAAAGCAAATAGAAGAAGTAGGGTGATCAAAGGTCCAAGTAAGGGCATAAGGTAAGGCAACAGTCCATTCCATCCCGTCAGGAAGGGGTTGGCAGCGAGGTCACGTCTTCGTTGCTCAAGTTTTTCTTGTAGTTGTTTCACCTTGTCTCTGACTATGCCAGACTTATTGACATAGAAACAGCATTTCTCCTGTAGAGCCAAACAGATACCTCCCTGCTCTGCAGTTACTAAGTCTAGACCTCTTCTATTCTGCAATACCACCTCCGCTAAGGAGTCAACCTGGTCTTGGATATCTTGTATAGTTTCTGATATAGCTTGCACATCGGAAATTAGTTGTTGGGACAGCTTGGCATATCGAGTAAGAGAGATGCCCATACCTGCTGACCCTGTGGCTACTGCAGTTGTAATACCCAAAACTGCTAACAAAGGGGCAAACAATACTCAGCGCTTTGGTCTATAGAGAAAGTGATCAATACTAGGGATAGGAACTTCCTGACCTCCTGTGATTATATCTACATCTGGAAGGAGATAGGTCAATAAACATTGTCCCGTCCAATTTCGATGCAAATACGTATATGCAAGACTATTCCCGCACACAAAGACTGCACCATTGGTTGCACACAAGGCGTCAGTGATGCTTATTACCGTGGCACATTCATTTCCTATGATCCCTACGTCTATATCATAACCATTATTCTTTCCTGATTTAAAAACAGATGTGCAATTATCAGCATTCAGTATCAAGGATACAGTAATGGGAAGAGTAGGTATACATGTCAAGCGATTAGTATAGAGGCTTATGTTGGTGTGGCTGAAATAGGGCATAGCAACAGGACGAGGGACTCCTGATGCAAGCAGAGCCAGCAGTCCTTAGCTAAGTCTGGTTGGGTATCGTTCAGCAACCTATAGGTAGCATTTAAAATATCTAAAGTCTGTGGATCAAGTTGCAATTTTCCTCTCACCTTTGGTAGTGCTATAGGGTGATATTTTAGTTCAGGCGGGAGTTCTTGTCGGAGCCTTTTTATCTGACCCTTTATTGTCTCTTTTCGATACAAATCTTGTGGTCCTCCTCCATCTGACACATGTATGGGAGCTTTCATTCGCCAGCATATTTGATCTCTCTCTTTGCCAGGACATCCTGCTATAACCAATCCTCCCGGGCCCTTTATCTCTTTAGTAGGGCTGCGCGCTAAGGTAGCACTGAAAACAGTTTCACTGCCAAATCGGCACAGTTTGTATTGAATATAGCAGGAGCTATGTACTGCGATATGCACCTGTTTGCAGTAGCTACATAAGAGGCTCGGGTGAGTTGCATCTACTTTAGGACTGGGACTACATACCCATCGGTTATCGGCTAGGAGGTATGCTTTATGACCTCCGCAATTTATCGTGGTGATATATTGACCTAACTTAGGAAGGCTATATCCCCCTAAGCATTGACAGGGTCGTCCATACCGTTCTTGCAATATCTTGCGAACATCCGACGGGTCGCCAAAACCTGCTTCTGTTTCTGTCAGTCGTCTATATAGCATCAGGAATAAGGCCAACATCTTGACGACGAGCATTCTGTAGAAAGAGAAGAGAGAGCTTTTCAGGGAGACACTTTTCCCTGGTTTATTAATTATCCATTTGTCTCACAAGACGTTCAGGTAGCCATCGTGCGGCATCATATTCACGCCAAACACGCAAACTGATCCTCGTCCCCAGATTAACACTGGATCTGGACCATGCCAGGAATTGTCAAGAGGATCTTTCCATCTGACCATGGCAAAATTTGTATTTGTTGTTGAATGCCAGAATCGATCAGCTGCAGATTTTCCTTGAGCGTCCAAATTTAAAAAATTTAAAATAAAAAGGGCATGATTTAGTATGTTTCTGGGGGTACCCTTGGTAGGGTACCAATCTCCCTTTTATTTTTCAATGGTAACCTTAATGGATAGATGAGCACGTTCTACCATGCCTTGGCCTTGAGGGTTATAGGGGATACCTGTGGTATGCTGAATGTGTAAAGTATTACAGAAATCTTGAAAAGCCTTGGAAGTATATCCGGGGCCATTATCTGTTTTGATTTGTGAGGGTATGCCTGCTAGGGCAAAACAGTGTAAAAGGTGTGCCTTAACATGTTTAACAGCTTCTCCGGATTGAAGTGAGCCCATAAGAAAGCCACTGAAAGTATCAATACAGACATGAACATATTTCATAGTACCAAAGTCATTATAATGGGTAACATCCATCTGCCATAACACATTAGGTAGAAGACCTCTTGGGTTTACACCAAGGTGAGGTACAGGTAAATGCTGAATACAGGTAGTACAACTCCTAACAATTTGGCGAGCTTGTTCCTTGGTGATTTTATGCAAAAGTCTTAAAGTCTGAGCATTACAATGATGCAAGGCATGAGTACTTTGTGCTCGTTGTAAATTATCCACCATCACAGTCGTGACCAGTTTGGTAGCCATGTCAGCTATGGCATTACCCTTGGCCAATGGTCCTGGAAGACCAGAATGAGCTCTGACATGACCCAAAAAGAAAGGATGTGTCCTTCGTCGAATGATTTGTTGACATTGTAAAAATAACATGGCAGTTTCCGATATTGATTTAATCTGGGCAACCGTCTCTAAAAGAGGCACCGAATGAGCTACATAAGCACTATCAGTATATATATTGATAGGTTGTTTTGGGAAGGCACACAGAACAGCAATTATAGCCTGTAATTCAACTAATTGTGCTGAACTATATTTAGTTTTAAACTTTATTATTGTATCTTTAAAAGTATAAGCAGCAATTCCTGAAGAAGATCCATCAGTGAATACTACTAAGGCGTCGTTCAATGGTTCTTTGCTGACAACACGTGGAAAAACAAAGGCATGCAATCTACTAAATTGAATAAACTTATTGGGTGGATAATGATTATCCATATTGCCTGCAAAAGAAGCTAATGCGAGAAGCCAAGAGTCACTGTTCTGTAAGAGCCAAGTAATTTGATCTCGGGTGTAAGGTTGAATTATCGTTGATGGTTCAAACCCAAAATACTTCCTACTCTGTTCTCTTCCCAGGATAATTAGATCAGCAAGAGCATCATAATACGGTACTAAGATTCTTTTGGGGGAAGAGTGGAGATGAACCCACATGATAGGATTATCCTGCCAGAAAAGGCCTGTAGGGGTTAACTTCGTATTAAAGGTTATAAAGGTTAAAGATTTGTTATAATCTATATATGTCACAAATTGATTAGCAATTGCTGTTTCTACTTCAGTAAGGGCATCCAGAGCTTCTGGAGTCAAGGATCGAGGGGATTTTGGATTTGGATCTCCTTTTAATATATCAAATAAAGGCTGTAAGTTACCAGTAGGTATTTTTAAATACGGACGAAACCAATTTATATCTCCTAAGAGTTTTTGGAAATCATTGAGCGTTTGCAATTGGTCTTTACGAATGGTTGCTTTTGATTAATAACCTTTGGCCCCTGGAGTTCAAAACCTAAATAAGTATAAGGGTCTTTTAATTGTACTTTTTCTGGTGCTATTTGTAGTCCAGCAGCATTCAAACTATTTTTAAGCTGATGGAAACATTGTAAAACTTCTGCTCCTATCGTCCCGCTATTAGGATATCATCCATATAATGGATTATATACATCTGCTCCCAGGCTTTTCGTATAGGCCGTATCGCTGTTGCTACAAACTTTTGACACAACGTTGGACTATTGGCCATGCCTTGAGGCAACACTTTCCATTGATAGCGTCTCATGGGCTCTCGGAAATTTACGGAAGGCAAACTAAATGCAAACCGTTCCTGATCATTAGGATGTAATGGTATAGTAAAGAAACAATCTTTAAGATCTAGAATAATTTTAAAGTAGCCTCTAGGGACAGCCACTGGAGAGGGCAATCCTGGTTGTAAGGCACCCATTACTACCATGGTGGCATTAATGGCTCTCAGATCTTGTAAGAGCCTCCATTTACCAGATTTTTCTTTACAACAAAGATAGGAGTATTCCAAGGAAATGCTCTCTACTATATGTCCAGCCTCCAGCTGTTCCTGTACTAATTGCTGGGCGGCTTGTAGTTTTCAGTGGTTAGCGGCCATTGAGCAACCCAGACAGGCGACGAGGACTTCCAAGTTATAGGATCTGCGCATCTCTGGGGTACAGGCAAGTCAATGGTCGCCATTAAAAACTTCCCAAACCTCTACGATCTATTTTGCATACAGCCTGGACAGGTTCTACTATCCCATCCTCCCTTCTTCCTAGACCTTTTCCAGGGGTATATCCTTGGGCTAGCATCTGTACTGTAACTACGTCATTTGGGCTACACATAATTATTTTCATTTGTGACAGCAAATCTCGACCCCATAAATTTACAGGCAGGCGAGCAATAACAAACGGTTTAATCAATCCAGAATTATTTTCTTTATCTTTCCAAGTGAGATATTTGGAACTTTGCCTGGGGTTGGTACTCTGCCCAATGCCTCTTAAATTTGTCATGGTTTCTGAAGTAGGCCAATTAGATGGCCAATCTTCCTTTCTGATAATGGTTACATCAGCTCCTGTATCTATTAGCCCATTGAATAATTTCCCATCTAACCAGAGAGTCAACGAAGGCTTATTATTGGTGATCTGTTGTACCCAATATGCATCTGAGGATTTAAAATTCTTGGCTTCTCTTTTCCTCGACTGTGTTATATGATCGGTTGCAATCAAAGGTATTAATATCAATTGAGCTATTTTCTTTCCTTGATCAATAGTTGTAATACTCTCATTAGCCTGGGCCATAATTTTAATCTCCCCTGTATAATCGTTATCAATAACTCCTGGGAAGACTTGGAGACCCTTTATGGTGACATTTTTATGCCCTAGGAGTAACCCAAAAGTTTTAGGAGGCAGGGGACCATAGACCCCTGTAGGCAAGGCTTGAGGCCCCATTTCTGGAGTCAATATTGTGTGGGTGGCGGCACAGAGGTCCAATCCTGTGCTGCCTGGGATTGCTCTATTAAGTCCTGAAAGGGGTTGTTGTTGTTCTGAGCTGGAACAAAGCTGACTGCCCCATATGCTTGTCTCGGGGCCTGAGGCTGGCCCCTCTTCTCGTTTCCCTGCTGGGGTGTTAGAGGATTTTTTTGAACATCAGTCTTAGATCTACACTGATTTATCTAGTGTTTTCCTCTTTTGCATCTAGGACAGAGGCCAGGGGCTTTCTCGTCAGCTTTTTTATCACTATCTTGAGCTACATTGTTGCAATTTCGAGCAAAGTGTCCTGGCCTTCCACATTTAAAGCACCCCCTTTTATTTCTATCTCGCTCAGCTAGAAAATCTTTGACCGTTTTTCCACTAAATGCTGCTGCCATGGCCAAACCTTGTTGATATGATGGTCCAATATCTGCACAAAGACGTATATATCCCGTCAAGTCAGTCTTTTTTCTATAAGGCCTAATTGCAGCTTGACAGGCTGCATTGGCATTTTCATAGGCCAACTGTTTTACATAATCCAGTCCCGCATCAGCGCTTCTAAAAATCCTGTCTGCCGTTGTGATAAGTCTGTGCACAAAGTCTGTAAATGGCTCATCTGATCCCTGTTTTACCCCTGTAAGTGAGGCTCCTAGATCTCCTTTTGCTGGGAGTTTTCTCCAAGCTTTAGTGGCAGCTGTCTGAATCTGTGCAAATAATCCAGCATCGTATTGCATTTGTGCATCACCATTATCATAGTGACCAGAACCTGTCAACATATCGAGAGTCCACCCATTTCCTGCCTGGAAATTTTTCTGTGCTGTTTCCTTACACGCCTCGAAGTACTCTGATTTCCATAACAGATGATCACCCCCTGTGAGAACTGCTCTGACTAAAGTATTTCAGTCCCCAGGTGTAAGCCAAGTGTCTGCCACAGATTCTAATATGGCGATGGTATAGGGCGCAGTGGCTCCATATTGGGAGACTGCAGTTTTTAATTCTTTTATGATAGCAAAATCAAAACCCCTATGATGTCTCCATATCGTTCCCTGATTGTCTGTGGTCTCCGTGACCGGAAAGGCAACTTTACAGTCATAATCTCTCTCTTCCGGGTAAGCAGCCATCTTGCCTTTAGGGACATGTTTACCAGGCTGCTGGTGCTGACGTGCGGTAGGACTTTCTTTCACTACGTCATCAACCCGCTCGTTTCGTTTTTAATCTTTGCAATTTAGTAATTAATGACTGATGTAATTTTTCAAGCTTTATTTGTTTTTCTAATAAGGCAATCTTATCTCTCAGTTCCTCTCTAGGATTAATATCTTCTCTCTCACCCACGGCCGCCATGACTGTAGGCGCGGAGGCCATTTTGTAGGGGGGAGGGCATGAAAATGGCGGAAGCTGGTCCAACCCATGACTTTTTACGACCTCTTTTTTTAAGTTATCCCAACCAACCTCTAAAGAGCCAGGACCATGCTTATCCTGATTCTCACTCTCTATTTGTAACTTGGGATATATTTTTGGAACCTTTCTCTTTAGTTCTGTCTCAGGGGGTTCTCCTATAACCTCCTGCTTTTTCTTAACAGGAGTGGCAGCAGGCTCCTCATCATCACTCTCTAAAGATATTAAATCTGTCTCTTCTTTTAAGGGAGACTTCTTAAGATCTGCTTGAGAACTAGTCTTTAAGATTTCTTCTGTATGAGCAATAGCAATTGTTATTTCTGGAGGTCTATCTCTAGTATCTATAAGTTCTTTAACTAGATTCTAGTAACTGAAAGCAGTCACGGGAACTTTCTCTGGTCCAAAAGCGTCATAAAAATCCCGCAGTGTATTTCTTACCCGCTTCCACTTGTTTAAAGTAATAGTTCCTTCTTGTGGAAACCAGGGGCAGACATCTTTAACAAAATCAAAAAATTTAAACAAATCTTGACTTTTCACCTTTACTCCTCGTGCCTTTAAAGCTCTTCCTAATTGTTTTACATACACATCATGTTGACTCAATTCTTGTCCCATTTTGCAAATTTTTTATGCTTGTCCCCTATTTGGTGCCTATCTTTACCTCAATCCTGGCGCGGCAGGTTCCCGCAGCAGCTGAGAGGCAATTCACTCTTTTCTGTTGTCGCCGGCTCCTGGCACCGCTTCCTCACGGGGGACCCCCGTACTTCAGGCCCCACGTTGGGCGCCACTTGTCCCGACCCGCAGGATTCGTCAGCGAAGACCTAGGATTCCTCAACGCAGACCCTAAAGGGGGGGAGTGGGAATGAAGAAGACAAGAGACACGAGAAATAGAGACAAGACAGGAGTCTGATCAAGTCTCGTTTTATTGTTGAAAGTGAGCAATATTTATACTGTACAAAAGGCAGAAGAGCCCAACAATAGACCAATCATGTTAAAGGTCAACTATGCGAGATTACATAATGGTAAGAGTCTATGAGGAACATGTACTGATCACGAGCACGGAAACTTCACTCAGCCAATCACGGCAATGAACACACGTCCCAGACAGCGCAAGACCGCGCCCCTCCTGCTCCCACTAGGCGCCATCTTTAGAAGCCTGTGGCGATGTTCTCAAACTGAAGGTCGTAAGGCGTAGTTAAGGTTCTCACAGTCCCAGTCAGGATGATGATATTCTCATGCTGGGAGCTCCGCCAAGCGCTATCTCAAATGTTACATTGTAACATTCATGCTTGGGAGGCTTAGGATGCGGCCGGGCCGACCTGCGGTCCTGGACAGGCAAAGCTATAGGATGTGGCCGGGCCGACCCGCGGTCCCGGACAATGGGGAAACTCTCAAAAGCAAGGGCTGAAATGTCTTTTGTTGCATCTATTTGTTCTATCAGAATATAATGCAAACAGTCCTAAGGAACCGGCTATTTTGCAAGAGCCAGGCTGATTTTGTTCTTTATTTGGGGCTTTCCATTTCTGCCCTTGGCATTCAAAGCACCGAAATGATTTCCATTCTCTTCTGTCATTAATTGGCTTTTCAGGACAAGCTGTCTGTCAGGAAAGTTCCTGGCCATAAAATTTGGATTAATTATGGCATTCATTTCTGATATTGTAAACTTCATACATCTTTGTATAGCTCTTTCACAAATGAGGTTCAGCAGTGTATATCTCTAGAGACTTCTTTTAAATCACAGGTGTGTCTTTCTAAATGTGTTTGACTCATAGGAGTATGTTTTCATTCTTTGAGAAGATATGAGGTGGGTGGCAGGGGTGGATGCTCAGGAACATATTGGCCATTGTGGTCAAATGGAGATTAAAAACGAGGAGAGTCAAGAAATGTACATTGTCAACACATAAGGAACAATGTTGTGCTTCAGTCCCCAAAATCCATTTTCATATATGCTATATGTAGTCTAACTATCTATGGAATTAGCTTTCTAAATCTACAAAAGACCTGTTTCTAAGCATTATTATATATCTCCTCTTCCCTTGTGTATGTGCTAAGTTGCGTCAGTCATGCATGATTCTTTGTGACCCTATGGACTGTAATCCGTCATGCTCCTCTGAGCCTGGGATTCTCCAGGCAAGAATACTGGAGTGGGTTGCTGTGCCCTTCTCAGGGCCCTACACCCTTGCCACTGTTTAAAAACTGCGCCCCTCCATTGTTCCAGGTCATAGGTAACAGCATCACAACCCACTGGTCACCAGGTTTAGTGACCTCAGAGTCACATTTCAATTTTCACTGCTAACCTAGTCAGTCATGTATTGGGCTCGCTAAAAGTGCTTTCAGGTTTTTCCTGTACCTTCCTATGGAAAAACCCAAACGAATGTTATGGCAGCCCAATAGACAATATTGGCTTCCTGGGTGGCTCAGTGGTAAAGCATCTTCCTGCAATGCAGGAGATGCAGCAGGAGCCCTGGGTTCAATACCAGGGAAAGGAAGATCCTCTGGAGGAGGAAATGGCAACCCACTGTGAGAATCTAAATATTCCTCTCTCTTCCCTTGCCACTTGGGTTTTAAGCTCCAGCTAGTACTTCCTTCCCTTGTGCACTTCAATTGGCATGCCAGACTCCTCTCTCTGTCCTTAAAACCGCCTTTTAAGGACAGAGACTGTCTTTAGTTAACTACAGACATGTTCTTCTTTACCTGATAGCATCAGGGAATTCAGTATTCCATGTAAGTAAAACTCACAAGTAACAAAAGATTGACACAAATAGTTAATGTCAACCATTTGGAGTGAGAAATTTTACAAAAGGCATCCAAACTGCCCTATTATCCTAACTAACATATATAGGTTATGATTTACTATGGACACTGGATCATCTTTCTAAGCCATTATTTAGTATCGAAGCTAGGTTCTTGGTCCCTAAACTGGTAGGAGTTTCCAGCAAGGTCACAGATTTGGGGAGCTAGAGTGGACCTTAGAAATCATCTGGTCTGACTCATTTCTGAGCTCTCACTTTGGGTAATTTTCCTTGAGGGAGAGACCTTGTCACTTGTTGCATACAGCAGCATCTCTTCCCTCTTTCTTATTGTATACTTCTCATCTACTGTCAATTCAGTCAAACTTAGATCTAAACAAAGAATAAAACAGGCTTCCAGAGGGAACTTGAGGGTTGATATTTCGCTTGGTTGCTTAGTGACATTTTGTTTGCTTCCTCAGTCCTGGCTGTGTTTTGGATCATTGGAGTTGTCAGATAAGCTTCATCTATAAACTTGACCCCATGCTAAGTGCTTTACCTGCATTAACATATTTAATTCTCACATCAGCCCTATAAAGTAAGTGTTGTTATTATCCCATTAGAGGTAAGCCTGGCTAACTTGCCTAGGATAACCCAAGTTAGTACATGCAGAACTGGTATCTGCAAACAGGCAGTTTGGCTTAAGTGCCTCTGCTCTTCACCATCATTTGACATCAGATCTCTAGCTTCAGTGAAAGCTAAAGCTATTACCTGGCAGGAAAAATGAAATTGGAGGAGGGAGTGGTAAGGTTTAAGAGTTGGCTCCTGGGGAGTTGGAAGAAGCCTTGATTTGTAGTGTGTGCCAAATTCCATGATATAAATCTACTCTCATGGTCATATAAGTGGCTTCCCTGATGGCTAAGTGGTAAGCCAAGCAGGAGACACAAGTTCAATCCCTGGGTCGGGGAGACCCCCTGGAGAAAGAAATGGAAACCCACTCCTATATTCTGGCCTGGAAAATCCCAAGGACAGAGGGACCTAGTGGGCTACAGTCCACAGGGTCACAAAAGAATCAGACATGACTTAATGACTAAACCACAAACAAAATAATGGCCATAAAAGTGTGGAATTGAGAAAACATGGGCACAACTGACTGAGTCAGAAGACTCCAATGCATCTCTGGATATTATAGAGTCAAAACTTAAATACATGTACTATATAATTACCACAAAATTATTAATACTTTGCTTATTCTTTTCACTTATTCATACTTATTTTTAAAAGTCAAAGTTTCCATACAACCCCATGTTATATTTGTTTTTCTATTTGCTATTCTGTTAAGTACTCTGAACATGCACCCTGAAGCTTCAAAGAAGAGCAGTCAGACTGCTTTATGTGGAACAGAAAAAAAAGAAAAAACACCTTTTTTTTCCTGACTACGGGTGAAAGTGAGTGAGTCTGTGTGTGTCTTGCCACAGCAGGCATGCCAACTCATTTTCTCCCTTAAGCGTTTTGCTTGTCCTTCAAATATTGGAGATTCAAGAGGCTGCTATTATGCTTCGGCTGATTCCAACCCTCTCAAGATAGAATTATTAACTTTGCAAGTGATCTTTTGAAAGCCTCACAAAGCATGTTCTGTGTAAAAAGTTAGTCATTTATTGCTAGCCTATATCAATGAATCTTATGTTCTTTATGCTGTAGAGTTTTACATATCAATTTATTCTCTCACAATAGTATAATAACATTGCCTAGGATAACCAGTTAACATGAGAACTATCTGCAAACAGGCAGTTTGGCTTAGTGCCTCTGCTCTTCACCATCATTTGACATCAGATCTCTAGCTTCAGTGAAAGCTAAAGCTATTACCTGGCAGGAAAAATGAAATTGGAGGAGGGAGTGGTAAGGTTTAAGAGTTGGCTCCTGGGGAGTTGGAAGAAGCCTTGATTTGTAGTGTGTGCCAATTTCCATGATATAAATCTACTCTCATGGTCATATAAGTGGCTTCCCTGGTGGCTAAGTGGTCAGCCAAGCAGGAGACACAAGTTCAATCCCTGGGTCGGGGGGCCCCCCTGGAGAAAGAAATGGCAACCCACTCCTGTATTCTGGCCTGGAAAATCCCAAGGACAGAGGGACCTGGTGGGCTACAGTCCACAGCGTCACAAAAGAATCAGACATGACTTAATGACGAAATCACAAACAAAATAATGGCCATAACATTGTGGAATTGAGAAAACATGGGCACAACTGACTGAGTCAGAAGACTCCAATGCATCTCTGGATATTATAGAGTCAAAACTTAAATACATGTACTATATAATTACCACAAAATTATTAATACTTTGCTTATTCTTTTCACTTATTCATACTTATTTTTAAAAGTCAAAGTTTCCATACAGCCCCATGTTATATTTGTTTTTCTATTTGCTATTCTGTTAAGTACTCTGAACATGCACCCTGAAGCTTCAAAGAAGAGCAGTCAGACTGCTTTATGTGGAACAGAAAAAAAAAGAAAAAAACACCTTTTTTTTTCCTGACTAGGGGCGAAAGTGAGTGAGTCTGTGTGTGTCTTGCCACAGCAGGCATGCCAACTCATTTTCTCCCTTAAGCGTTTTGCTTGTCCTTCAAATATTGGAGATTCAAGAGGCTGCTATTATGCTTCGGCTGATTCCAAACCTCTCAAGATAGAATTATTAACTTTGCAAGTGATCTTTTGAAAGCCTCACAAAGCATGTTCTGTGTAAAAAGTTAGTCATTTATTGCTAGCCTATATCAATGAATCTTATGTCCTTTATGCTGTAGAGTTTTACATATCAATTTATTCTCTCACAATAGTATAATAACATTGAATGGAAATAGTCTTTAATGTTGTTGCTATTTCTTTGAACCATTCTTACACTTGATCTTGAAAACCCATGTTGATATACGAATAAATAGACTCATGTAAGTTCTCAAGAATTCCATTTTCTATCCAACAGCACTGCTGTAACAACTATCTTCTTTGGAAAGCATGAGACTGCGGAAGCCAAATATAGGATGCATAGCTTAGCTGATTAAAACACAGTGCTACTGAGGTCAAGGCTATTGTCCAGTTAATATTCTTGTGGATCGCTTGTACAGAAGATGCTGCCTCTGAACTCGTTAAGTCTTTTGTGAGTACTTACACACAGGATAGACACTGTGCTAGGCATGGGGCTACAGAAAGGCATAACATTTAGTCCTTGTCCTTCTGGCAAGTGTGTCTCCTGCATAGTATTAGCCTTTCGCCACAAGGAATATGCACGAAGCCTGAGAAATGAATCGCACATATGCATTTCCATGGCCAGTAGTAGAAAACAAGAATTTCCAAATTGCATTGTGAACTGATACTGAGCTAGTAGAGTAGCTTCCTATAGACAAAAGACCATTTCTTTGCTTTCAATGTCCAATGGTTTGGACTATTATAAACTGTATCTGTTTTGCCATTTCTGAGCTTCATAGTACTCTTCATTTAAAAATTGGTAATCAGAAATGGACTAGAGTTGAAGGAGAGAAGAAGTATTATGTGGCAAAAATCACTTTGAAGTGGGAATCACACCGCGGGTTGCAGCTTTGGCTTGAAGCAGACAGGGCTGTAACAAGCTTCTAAAATCAATTCTGGCAAAGGAACATGACTACATTTCCCTGCTATACTTATGGAATTTTCAAATCAGCTACTAATTTCACTGTTTTTCCAAAATCATAACACCTCTCTCCTCAATAACTCTTTAAAAAAAAAATTTTTTGTTAAATTTTGGCCTGTTTTAGTGTTTTTTTTTTTTTTTAATATATTATTGATTTTCATCCCTCTTTATTCTTTGGCCTGTGTGGGCCTCCAGGCAGCGTCCTTTCTCCCTGCAGAGTGCTGGCTCTGGGCACATGCCACATAAAGCGCTGGCTTTAATTAGACACAGCAGTCTAGCTGCTCCATGGCACATGGGATCTTCCCAGGTCAGGGGTTGAACTTCGACCCCGTGCACTGCAAGGTGGACTCTTCACCCACTGGATCAACAGGGAGGCACCTGCTGAAAGGTTTTGAAGGTAATATTGCTTTAGGGAATAGGTGACACATTGGTATGGCACCAAAAATTTCAGGCAGCTGGATCCTTCAGGAAACAGCACACTAAAGATATTAGAAACTTAGAAACAATACTATTTAAAAGGTTATAGATGCACAATCTTTTGATGACATGCCATATTCTGGGTAAACAATTTTAGGTTTTAAAAAAAAAATACTTAGTCCTTGCCATCCCTGGTGATCCAATATATAAAGACACCACCTTGCAGTGCAAGGGACGCCGGTTTGATCCCCGGCCTGGGAAGATCCCACATGCCGTGGAGTGGCTGGACCAATGTGTCCAACTACCTAGCCAGTGCTCTGGAGCGCATGTGCCCAGAGCCAGTGCTCTGCAATGAAAAGAGGCCACTGCAATGGGAGGCCCAGAAAGGCCAAAGAACAAAGACGGAAATAAATGAAAGATCAATAGAAGTGGCCAAAAAAAAAAAAAAAAAAGTAACAAAAAAATACCTAGTTCTGCCATGTCTATTCTGATTTCCACAAGTGCTAATGCTTAGCACATTGTTAAGAACCCAAAGGCTAGATCAGCATTTCTCTAAGTTTCTGGATTTAGCACCCCTTGTCCTCTTTAAAGTTATTGAGGACTCCAAAGAACTTTTCTTTACATAGATCATTTCTATTCATATTAACCATATTAGAAATTAACAGGAATTTTACAAATATATATTTCTTTACTCTTTAAAATAACAGCCATACATATATAGATGATGATAATTAACTTTTTTATTAAAGAGACCCATTTTCCCCAAAAATGTCATGAGTGGCACTGTCATTTGTACAAACCTCTTTAATGTCAGTCTTGATAGAACACAGTTGGATCTTCATATGTGTTTCTGCATTACATCTGTGATTTGTTTCTCTGGTTGAAATATATGAATTTAGGACTTCCTGGTAGTCCAGTGGCTAAGACTCTGTGCTCCCAATTCGGGGACCTGGCTTCAATCCCTGGTCGGGGAATTAGATCCCACATACCATAACTAGGACCCAGTGCAACCAAATAAATATATTTTTAAAGAAATTAAAAAAGAAAAAGAAATATATGAATTTAAATCTGTGCCCACTTAAATATGTAATTAGAAGATTGAGGAGTGGTTTCATAGTCTTTTGAAATCCTTGTACTTATTCTTCTTTTATGTTACAACAAAACTCAATAAGTGGCATTTTCTGAAAGATTAGGCACAAAGGGAGAATTTGAAGCCCTATCAAACATTTCTCTGTACTTGGCAAAAGGAAAATCCATTGAGTGGATCCTTTATCTATGTACAGCTTTGTGACAGCATGCATTGGTCATCGGAGAGTACTGGCTCACGAAATTATGTAGACTTTAAAATGGAGACTCATTTCAAGATCATACAATATCAAAAACCATGGTTGTTCATATCAGCACAGGTCTCATTGGGTAAGTATACGTTTTAGAAAATGATCAAGCTCATGGGGTAGGTAAAAGCTTTCCCAAATCCTAATTCTTCATTGAACACGTCAACTCTTACCATTAGTAGCAAATGCTGTCATTGTTTTCTTTGAAAGGACAGATTCACTTAGTTCATTTTGAGAAAAGTTTTCCAAATATCCTGGGCTGAATACCCATTGTTTGTCAGTAGTTCAAGTTAAAAAGGAGTGGTTTGGAGAAAACAGCTCGTTCAGCTCACAACTCAGTCATATGAGTGCTTAACAGCTACTTCCCATTGGATCTACATGGAACAGGGAAAAAAAAAAGTGTGTAGAGATTTAACAAAATTAATCTCACTGCTACATAAGAGAGTCCTAAATGAAACTGGCTTTTTCTTTTTAATGCAAATGCGGGAAATGTAGTATTTGATAGGGCTAGCTGCTTCTGTCTTAGTTGGTGTTAAGGTGCCAGTTGTCTCTTCCCCCCCGTTGCTTTTAAACCATGTGGATATGTCAACAGAGTGAATTCTGCAAATAATGTCTACATACTTTTAAGAAAATTTTGTGGCCTCATGGGCCCTTGAAGGAATCTCAGGCACCAGTGCTTGGAAATCGTATTTTGAAAACTGTAAGACTCGATCAATGATCTTCAGGCTTTAATATGCATGAGAAGTACTTGGGAAACCTGTCAAAACATTGAACTTCCTGGACCTCATTTCCTGTTTCCGTATGTCTGCGATGAGGGTTGGGAAACTGCAGTTTAACAAGTTCTGTACATTCTTTGACCTCACGTGGCCTGTGGGCCATACTTTTAGGAGTACTAGACTGGCGTTTGGTTACAGCTTGATCAGAGTTATGGACGGCCACGGAGTTTGAAGACAGTGGTCCAAGTACATAAAGAAGGTGTCAGTCGATCCATCGTTTCCGACTATTTACGACAGCCTGGACTGTAGCCTTCCAGGCTCCTCTGTCCACAGGATTTCCCAGGCAAGAATACTGGAGTGGGTTGCCATTTGCTTCTTCAGGAGATCTTCTCAATCCAGGGATAGAACCCACATCTCCTGTTTTGGTAGGCAGGTTCTTTACCACTGACCTACCAACGTTAAACAGTGTTAGTCGTTCAGTCGTGTCTGACTCCCGAAAGGCTCCTCTGTCCATGGGATTCTCCAGACAAGAATACTGGAGTGGGTTGCTGTGGCCTCTTCCAGACCTTCCTGAACCAAGGACTGAACCCAGGTCACTCTAGCCAGAACAGTGTCAATCCTTGACTCTGCATAGGAAGACTCTGCCAATAGATTTGTGTCTTTTATCAATAAGTACTTCAGAGAGAGGTTAGAAAATTAGCCACATAAGAAACAGGCCTATTTCTTGTCTAATACAGCTCCATTGTCACCACTGTGTCTCACCTAAGTCACTGTAACCACCTCCTAACTAATTTCTAAATGACCAGTTTCAGTCTTTCAATTCAGTCTCCCCTGGCTACCAGTTCCATTTTTCTCAAGGGAAAAATCTACATGCCATTCCTATACCAAAGGCCCTTACAGAGTTTGTTGCCAAAGACCTTTAACTGCACTCCATAAAGCTCTGTCGCTTTGATTCACCTCGAGAATAAAGTTCAGTCCCCTTGCAGAAGATCCTCACTCATCTGCATCACGATAGCCAGGTTTTACCCTCTCCAGTGTAGACTTTCCTTGAGGTGATCTGATTTACTTACGTTCACTAAACTATGGACTCTTTCACATTAGGGTCTGGGTCTTTCATCACTATAACCACAATGTCTAACAGAGTGTCTGGCACATAACAAATGTCTACTAAATGTTTCATGAATGCAATTTAAGTGCGCTCTATTTTGTGATCATTTGAATCTTGATAGAATCTGCAAACAACTGCACCCTTCAAGATAATAGGGTGAAAGTCTACGATGCACCACCTCCCTATGTTCAAAGATGACATACCTTCAATAATGAAGCCATTGTAGGCTATACTCAGGTCACTTTCCTTCTGTAGTGAGCTCATCATCACACCTCAATGCGGTCAGAGTTGGCTATTGCCATATCCTAGTGCATAGGGAGGTCCGAATCAGTGACTTTTGTGGTTATAGGATTTTGTGAAATCAAACTCTATTCCAAGGTCACAGTCAGGCTATAGTGTTGCCATAGAGGCTATACTCAGGTCATTGTCAGTCTGTAGTAAGGTCATAATTAGATTCTAATGAGGCTGGAGTAGGCTAATTGGAGGTTCTAGTGCATAGTGCGGTCATGATCAGGACATTTTGTGGTCATAGTAAAATTTTGTGAAGTCATACTCTATTCCTAGGTCATGATCATGCAATACAGACCCCATAGTAGGCTATAGTCAGGTCATTTCCAGTCTATACTGAGGTCATAATCAGATTCTAATTGGGTCAGAGTAGGCTATTGTGATGTCCTAGGGCATAGTGAGGTCATAATCAGGTGATTTTGTGGTCTTAGTGAAATTTTGTGAATTGATACTCTTTTCCTAGGTAACAATCAGGCTATAATTAAGCAATAGTAGGCTATACTCAGGTCATTTTCTTTCTACAGTGAGCGCATGCACCCAGAGCTGGTGCTCTGCAATGAGAGAGGCCACTACAATGGGTATCCCACACCGCCAAATAAAGATGGATGAAAATCAAAAAAAAAAAAAATAATAAAAGGCCAAACTTAAAAAAAAATTGGAAGCCTATAGTTGATCCGTCATGATGCCATAGCATTAATAAAACTTAAAATTGAGATATATTGCTATGTAGACATAGCAATATGTTAGTACATTAGAATGGATTTTCCTGTCATCCAGAGGACTAAAGCGTATTAAGGAGCATTTAAGGATCTTAACCAATTGAAAAGATGAATGCCAAATCTTCAAAACATCTTAAAATCAATTTTTAAAAGGATAAATTCTACTAAGGACAATAGATCTACTTCGGCAAGGCCAAAGGAATTAACATATACCCCAAATAAAATAAATTATTGGCTCTTCCTTTAAAGGTTTCAAAGTTTGTGTTGTATGGTTTAGGCTTGTGGATTTCAAATGAAAGTGGCATTCCAGAAAGGTCCCAGGATGGTACGAATTTGCGGCTCTGTTCACCCTAAAGAGAAGTTATCTCCAATGTTTTGAGGAATAAACTAAACTAACCTGCCTGACATGTCCACACAGTGCAAACAAAGAACAGACTGAAAATGTTGAATAACCAGCAAAGCTCTGATGCAAATCAGTCGTCACAGGAGACTGCAAAGAGCATAATACAACCATCAACTCTTGAAAGGGAAGTTTTCTTTTCTTAAGGAAAATAACTCTGGCATGCTCCTTCTAAATTAAAGAATCATTTGGCCTTATTATTTTAAGATACACTTTCCACCTCAGAAATGGATGATTCACACTGAAAAGCAATTCTTTTCTCTCAATGATCCAACCCAATTATAAAAATACAAAGCAGAAACAAACTCTTCTTTTGCATGTGGGATTCTCTTTTAAAAATTTTCACACAATACTTAATGAAACTCAGATTATCTCCCACAGTGGGTGGGGTGGCTAGAAAGCTTACACAAGCAGATATTAGTTATTTGTATACTAATGCTAAAGAATTGTTGATCCTTTCTTCAGATCTTTGAGCCCTGTTTTAAAGGTGTAATGGAAAATAACATTTCTGTTATAAAACATAACTTGAGTTTTAGTTTTCTGATATGAGGGCAATTCTCAAAATTAATGATTACTATTCCAAAGATGTTACTATGTGTGAGGTGCATTTAAGATACTTCTATACATTCTAAAAGGCAGTTGCGGATTGTGGGGAAAAAAACAAGCTTAAAATGAATCTAGTGTATCCTCTAAGGCTGGACATCCTTGGTGGAATCCATACAAGCTTATATTTAAATCAATGAAACATTCGAATAATTAGTTTATGACAGGCGTTAAGTACTTTGTAAAAGCTCCTGTTTCTTTCTCTAATGTATGTTCAAACCACGATTTCCTTAGGAGGCTCTCACCATTACTATGATAGTGCTACCCTATTTTCTATACAGCAGAAACTAAAACACCATTAAATACCAACTATAATAACTGACTATACTAAAACCTTTGACTATTTGGATCACAGCAAACTGGAAAATTCTTAAAGACATGGGAATTCCAGACCACTTTATTTGTCTCCTAAGAAACCTGTATGAAGGGCAAGAAACACCAGTCAACACCAGACATGGAACAATGTACTAGTTCCAAACTAGGCAAGGAGTACATCAAGGCCATATACTGTTATCCTGGTTATTTAACTTCGATGCAGAGTCCATCACATCACATAAAATGTCAGACTGGATGAAGCACAAGCTGGAATCCCTGATTGCTGGGAGAAATACTAGTAACCTCAGGTATGCAGATGACACCACCCTTATGACAGAAAGCAAAGAGGAACTAAGGAGCCTCTTGATGAAGGTGAAAGAGGGCAGTGAAAAAGCCAGACAAACACTGAACATTCAAAATAGGAAGATCATGGCATCCAATCCCATCACTTCATAGCAAATATAAGGGGAAATGGAAAGAGTGACAGACTGTATTTTCATGGGCCCCAAATCTCTGCAGTGACTGTAGCCACAACATTGAAAAATGCCTGGTCCTTGGAAGAAATCTCCGACAAACCTAGGCAGCCTATCAAAAGCAGACATCATTTTGCAGACAAAGGTCCATCTCAGTTCAGTTCCATTGCTCAGTCATGCCTGAGTCTTTGCAATTCCATCAACTGCAGCACACCAGGCTTCCCTGTCCTTCACAATCTTCTGGAGCTTGCTCAAACTCATGTCTATTGAGTCATGTCCAGATGACTCATTGATGTCTTCCAACCATCTCATCCTCTGTAGTCCCTGTCTCATTTTGCCTCCTATTTTTCCCAACATCGGTCTCTTTTCCAGGGAGTCATCTGTTCCAATCAGGTGGCCAAAGTATTGGAGTTTCAGCATCATTCCTTCCAATGATGATGGGTTGATTTCCTTTAGGATTGACCGGTTTGATCTCCTTGCAGTCCAAGAGATTCTCAAGAACCTTCTCCAACACCGCATTTCAAAGGTCGATTCTCTGGTGCTCACCCTTCTTGATGGTTCAGCTCTCACATCCATACATGACTACTGGGAAAACCATAGCTTTGAATATATGGACTTTTGTCACCAGTGTGATGTCTCTGCTCTCAGTATGCGGTCTAGGTTTGCCATAGCTTTTCTTCCAAGGAGCAAGCATCTTTTACTTTCATGACTGCAGTCACCTAGGTCCATATAGTCAACGCCATTCTGTTTCCAGTAGTCATGTATGAATGAGAGTTGGACCATAACGAAGACCGAGCACCAAAGAATTGAGGCTTTCAAACTGCTGGAGAAGACTCTTAAGAGTCTCTCAGACAGCAAGGAGATCAAACCAATCAATCCTAAAGGAAATCAACCCTGAATATTCATTGGGAGGACTGATACTGTATCTCCAATACTTTGGCCACCTGATGTAACGAACTGACTCATTGGAAGAGACCGTGACACTGGGAAAAAGAGAAGGAAAAGGGAGACAAGGAAGGCAGAGGATGAGAGATCTCGATGGCATCACCAACTCAATGGACATGAGTTTGAGCATATTCTGAGTGACAGTGAAGGACAGGGAAGCCTGTTCTGCTTCTGTCCATGAGGTGACAAACAGTTGGACTGAGTGACTGAACAACACACACCAATAAAAATTTTAAAAACTTATCAAATTATATACTTTAAATATGTACAGGTTGTTTTGTGAGATTTATCTCAATGAAGCTGTTAAAAAATGTAAAAGACTCAGTGAAACTGTCTGTGGCTGAGTTTTGAAATATTTTATTTCCATTTGCAATCACATAGTCCAAGTCAAAGGTTAGAGATAGATTAAAAAAAAATCAACACTGAAAACTTTCATTATACCCACCGGAGAAAAATATAACAAAGAATGATTTCTACAATTTTCAAACAGCCTAATCACAATTAGATTTCTTTCATCGCTTACTTAATTCTATGTTCTTGTCCCACTAGAACTTGTGTTATTAATCTGCTATCCCAACCTCAGCTGTTTCTGGTCTACAGAAAGTACTAGAGAATTTGGGTTTTGTTTTTGGTACAAAGAATGTCTCAGAGTTCTCTGCATAATGCCAACTCAGGAGGCTGTGTTTTCTGCTCTTAGCCAGGCCCCTCTTTCCCATGGAATTCTCTAGGCAAGAATACTTGAGTGGGTAACCATTCTGTTCTCCAGAGGTCTATTCCCACCTAGGGACTGAATCCATGTCTCCTGCATTGGCAGGCAGATTCTTTACCACAGGGACACCAGGGACACCCTCTACACTTTCATGAACACAGTAGACTGAGGTACTTCTAGACAAACTTGCTATTTGGGCAATGAATAAAACGAATTCTAAACTTGTCTCCGTATGATATTTGAAAGTTGAGTAATTATATCTCTTTTGATATAAATACACCCACCCAGCTGAGCAGACTTTTCAAAGTTTCAGTATATTTTCTTTATGTTGAGGGTCCTTATTTGTAGAAAATATAAAAAGATAATGAAGTACACTTTCTGGAAACTGTCTAGAATTTTCATGACCATTAAGTATTGTTCTTTTTGCCTTCTCTTTCAATATGCAAAGCCAAACACTTCAACACACACATGCAAAAACTCTTCTGTACTTGAAGCGCAAGTACTGACATTGTTCATGTACAAACATATTTCTTTGCTATTCGTATTTCTAGCTTAGCCTTGAACATATACTAAATAAAATGTTTAAGCAAAGTTACTAATTCTCTTTCACTTAGAAAACTAGAACCCAAATAATTGAGAAATGTCAATTATCACCACAGAAGAACAATTATATTCTCTAATATATGTCTCTATGGTATTTCTAGGTTTGTCTATCTATCCGCTCTTTATTTAATACTACCCTCTATAGTCACATACATCATTGTTATATTTTGTTAAAATGGCAATAATTCACATGTTTGTTATCATAACTCTAAGGTCTAGACACTCGATAAGATAAAAATACAGAGCACACGTATATCCAGTCTTTTGACTGAATTTTTAACATGTTGCTTTACCTAGAAAGTACTCAAACATACAAAGGCTAATTCACTCTGTTTATATGTTATCCTCAGATCTTAAAGCTAAATAAAGATAATGTAAAATGTGCTTAATCTAAAATACCACGCAAGGTAATTATTTTACTATAGAACCATTTGTCACAATTATGACTCAGCCTAATTGAAGCACATAATTAAAAATTTTTTATAATTTTGAAATATGTGAAGATAATATTAGTATATCTGATCTATACATGAACATAAAAATTTAGGAAGTTTAGATGAACTGTTCTCTTCATCAAAAATAAACATAACTGTTATAAAAATGTATGGTTTTCTCATATGGCTCTCTTACATAATTAGAGAAATGAGGTAAAATTGCTGTAAAACTTCAGTAGTGAACCTGAATGAGCCAGGGATATCCCTTGGTTCTTAAAGGAAAATGGTTTGTGGTTTTCACTTCTTTACAAATGTTCTTTCTTAAAATAATGACATATTTAATACATTTATATTTTTCTGTGAAGCTAATACAAATGACCACAGGGGTCCGCCTCTGGGTTCATCGGATCCACATGCACTGCACTATTTTTCTCCTAATAGGCCCTACTGACTTAACGACCTTCTGTCTCTGTGGGAATTCTCTTTGGCAAACCTGCAGAACCAGGGTCTTGTCCGTAACCGCTGGTCCAGGGGCCAGCACTCGTTGCCCTAATGCCCAAGAACCAGCCTCAGTCTCTTGCCTGAAGCCCCTGTTTCCAGCAGCTCCAGACTGAGGCCGCAGAGACGGGGCGGGTGGCTTTCAGGGGCTCTCTGCAGTTGGGAGGGGCCCGGAGGAGTTCTCGCGAGGCCGGCCCAGCCACGGGCGCAGCCACAGGCGCGTGCTCTGGCCCTCCGTGCCGCACGTGGTGCCTCTGCACACGGCCCGCCATCTTGAGTGCCCGCGTGGGAACTGCCCAGGGCTGCAGAACCGAGGTGTCCGCGCTCCCACTTCTCCCTGGACTCTGGTCTGAAGAGCCGGGTGGGAGGACTCTGCGCACAGCCCCCTGTGAGCAAGTGGAACTGGACAGAGCTCAAAGGAAAAAAAAAAGGTTAGACTTTATTTTATTACTCAAACTCAGTATTTCCTGGGCTTAGTTAATGGGCTGAGCAGGGGACGCCCCATTCCTCTGCCTTGTGTCCAGCTCCTCGTGCTCGAGGGGCACCGAGCGGGCCCGGGCTGTCTTGTGTCTCTGCGCCCTGCTGCATGTGGCCATCGTCCTGATGGCGCGGGTGCAGGAGCAGAACTTCTCTGCCGCCTCAGTTCTGTCTTCTTTGACTCTGCCTCGTGTAGCCCTGAACAACTGACCCCAATTTAAAATACGCAGCTCAAATGTCAGCAAGAGAACAATGGCCATCAGTGTTACCTAAAACGAAGATCTCTAGCTCTTTGCACATAGGTAAAATGTGCCCTCGGACCGAGGCTCCCTGCTGTTCTCTGCAGTAAATGTTCCTCTTTGCTTCCAAATAGCCCTGTGTGTGCGGAGGATGGCAGACAATTACTGGGAATCCGTGAAAACCCTGAAGATCTTCCCAGTTGCAAGCTCGTAGGTTCCGGTAGAAGCTATTAGTTCTACGTTTTGGTCAGAAGTCTGTAGCAGTGCGTCTTGTGCCTCTGTGACTTGGGTCTGCGAAGTGAGTGCGTAGCTCGTCAGCTTTTTCCTGTCTCTCATAAAACCTCCTGTCTGGGAGTCATTCTTCTTTGGCATTTGGAGAGGCCCACTGCCTAGGTCTGGGTGACTGAATAGATCAGCCACTCATCTATTTCTGACTGATCACTGACTGATCTCTATACAGTCATAATCCAGAGGCCTCGCTTCTCTGGATATCAGGGTGGCAGGATTTAGCAAGCAGAGTCTGAACTTGAATAGACATTGCAGGAATAGCTGTCCTATTCCCTTAGAACTTACGAAAGCCTGAACCTGGTACGGAGTCCGTATGATTGGCTGACCAAACATGAGCTATTCAGCTTCCTTTAGCACGGTTGTAGCAGTTGTTAGCAGACAGGAGGCCATCCCATGGTGGTGTGCTCTGATTGTTCAGAGAAATAAGCAACCGCCTGAGTAAAGTGTCCCAGTTTGTAGGCTCAAGTCTTTCAGTGGCAGTTCCTTCTCTTATAAGTAAAGGTCAAAGGGTTGAGCTAATTCTGAGACAGCCAGGAAGTGGCCTAGACTAGTTGCTTTTTCACTTCTTCAAAGGCCCTTGTTGGGTTTGCATTGCATCCACCCTTTCCTTTCAGTTCTTCATACCGAGGCCTAGCTCTTAGACCACATTTAGGGATCCAGTTGTGAGAAAACCTGGCTGTTTCTGGGAAGGCCCTAAGCCGTTTTTCAGTTTTAGGAGGAGAGAGGCTGAAAATGGCTTCTTTCCTTTCCAGGGGTGTGTTTCTCTGGCCTGTGAAGATAAAGCTTAGGTAGTTCATCCTAGTTTGCAATATTTGAGCATTTTCTTGTCACCTATATCCTTTATGAGGTTTAGTGTGGCTCCAATATTTTTGTCGGAGGCCTCCTTCATAGTGCTGATGCTTAGAATGCCCTCTACATACCAGAGGAGGGTTCCTCAATGTGTTTAGCTAAAGTCTCCCCTAAAGATGGTGGGGCAGGATTTTATTTTATTTTATATTTTTATTGAAAGCTTGGAACAGAACCAAAGAGCAGTATTGTTTTTCTTTGTTCGCTTGTTCATTTTGGCTTCATCAGACACCGTATGGGATCTTAGTTTCCCAACCAATGTTTGAAGCCAGGTTCTCATCTATGCTAGCATAGAGTCCTGCCCACTGTATCACCAGGAGTTCCTTGTTTGGGGATGTTTTTTCAAATTGGAATAGAGTCTGTTTACAGTATTGTGTTGGATTCAGTTGTACAGCATAGTGATTTAGGGATCTTTTTTTTTGCAGATTATACCCCATTATAGTGATTATAAGATATTACAAAATATTCCCTGTGATATATATATATATGGATATATATCCGTATAGATAATAAAATATATATATCATTATTGTTCATCTATTTTAGGTATAGTACTTTGTATCTGTTAACCTCATGTTCTTCAGTTATTCCTCCCTCCCCATTCCTTTGGTAACCTTAAGTTTGTTTTCTATGTCTACTGCTGTTTTGTGCATGTGGCCATTTGTATTAATTTTTAGATTCCACTTATAAGTGACATCATACAGTGTTTGTTTTCTGTGACTTATTTCGCTGAGCTAAATATTGTCTAGATCCATTCATTTTGCTGCCCATAGCAATATGGCTTTCTTTTTCTGGTTGACTTATATTCCACTGTGTGTGTGTATACACACACCCACACACAAACACATGACATCTTCCTAAATTAATCGTCTGTTGAAGGCACTTGTGTTGTTTCCATGTCTTGGCTGTTTAGTGCTGATATGAACATTGGGGTGCATGCATCCTTTCAAATTAAAATTCTTGTTTTCCTAGACATATGCCTGGGAGAGAAATTACGAGATCACATAGAAGTTCTATCTGTAGTTTTTAAAGGAATCTGATAGTGTATTCCGTAGTGGCTGTACAAATTTACATTCCCACCAACAGTGTAGGAAGGTTTCCTTTTGTCCATACTATCTCCAGCATTTATTATTTGTAGACATTTTTTCTATTATTAAGACTCTTCTGAATGGTATGAGAGACAATCTCATTGTGGTTTTATTTGCATTTCTCTCATAGTTGGCAGGATTCAAACATATTTTCCTCTACCTATTGGCTCTCTTCATGTCTTCTTTGGAGAAGTATCTATTTAGGTCTTCTGCCCAATTTTGATTGCGTGGTTTAATGAATGTTCATCTGTATGAGCTCTTTGTATATTTTGGAAATGAAGCATTTGTCAGTTGCATCACTTGCAAATATTGGGTTGGCCACAAAGTTCACTTGGAGTTTTAATAAGATGGAAAGGAAACCCCGAATGAACTTTCTGGGCAACCCAATATTTTCTCCCATTCCGTGTTTCTCTTTACATTTTATGGATGGTTTCTTTCTCTGTGCAAAACCTTTTAAGTTTCATTTGGTCCTGTTTGCTCTCTGCTGATTGCTAGCAAGTTAGCATGTGTGAACTCCTTGAAAGAATAGTGTGGGCTTCTCCAAGCCTATACCCCATTATAGTGATTATAAGATATTACATAATATTCCTGTGATATATATATATATATATATATATATATATATATATATATATGGATAGATATATCCGTATATATAATAAAATATATATATCCTTATTGTTCATCTATTTTAGGTATAGTACTTTGTATCTGTTAACATCATATTCTTCAGTTATTCCTCCCTCCCCACTCCTTTGGTAACCTTAAGTTTGTTTTCTATGTCTAAAAGTCTACTGCTATTTTGTGAATGTGGCCATTTGTATTAATTTTTAGATTCCACTTATAAGTGACATCATACAGTGTTTGTTTTCTGTGACTTATTTCGCTGAGCTAAATATTGTCTAGATCCATTCCTTTTGCTGCCCATAGCAATATTTCTTTCTTTTTATGGTTGAGTTATATTCCACTGTGTGTGTGTATGCACACACACACACACACACACACACACATGACATCTTCCTAAATTAATCATCTGTTGAAGGCACTTGGGTTGTTTCCACGTCTTGTCCATTTAGTGCTGATATGAACATTGGGGTGCATGCATCCTTTCAAATTAAAATGCTTGTTTTTCCAGACACATGCCTGGGAGTGAAATTACTGGATCATGTAGTAGTTCTATTTGTAGTTTTTAAATGAATCTGCATAGTGTTTTCCGTAGTGGCTATACAAATTTCCATTCCCACCAACAGTGTAGGAAGGTTTCCTTTTCTTCATACTATCTCCAGCATTTATTATTTGTAGACTTTTTCATTATGGCTCTTCTGAATGGTATGAGAGGCAATCTCATTGTGGTTTTTATTTGCATTTCTCTAATAATTTCCAGTGTTAAACATATTTTCCTGTACCTATTGGTGCTCTTTATGTCTTCTTTGGAGAAATACCCATTTAGGTCTTCTGCCCATTTTTTGATTGCGTGGTTTAATGAATGTTCATCTGTATGAGCTCTTTGTATATTTTGGAAATTAAGCCTTTGTCAGTTGCATCACTTGCAAATATTGGGTTGGCCACAAAGTTCACTTGGAGTTTTAATAAGATGGAAAGGAAACCCCAGATGAACTTTCTGGGCAACCCAATATTTTCTCGTATTCCGTGTTTCTCTTTACATTTTATGGATGGTTTCTTTCTCTGTGCAAAACCTTTTAAGTTTCATTTGGTCCTGTTTGCTCTCTGCTGATTGCTAGCGAGTTAGCATGTGTGAACTCCTTGAAAGAATAGTCCAGGCTTCTCCAAGCCTTCTCTCTTTCCCAGTAAATTTCCCATCAGCTAAGGAGGCTTATCTCTTCTGCATGGGATGCTCAGTCTGAGGCTTGACACATTTGCCTCTCAGGGTTAGGGTCGTCTTCTTTGCCTTCAATGCCTTCCAGGGTGGAAGTCCTGACCTTATACCTTTTTTCTGTCCTACCTGGTTAAGTGGAAATATTTCTTTCCTATACTCTGTGGTTGTATAGAATTGCTTCTACCAATATCCAGTTAGTTTCATATGAGAATTACTCCACGTGTGATGTATTTTTGATGTGTTTGTCAGGAGGTGAGCTCCGTATTCTACTCTGCCACCTTGAACCATTCTTGATCTCTAGTGTTATTGTTTTGGTTGTGTATTTGGGTCCTGCCACTGAGGAGAAACAATTTCTTGTGACTCTCTACCTAGTGAATTATGACAGAAGTCACCTTTCAAATCTAGTACAGAGCACCAGGTTTTGGTAGGCAGTAGAGTAGCCACCAGGGTACAGATATTGGGCGCAACTGGATACCTCTCATCAGTGGTTTCTCTGAATGGGTAAGGCCCTGTACAATCCAGTATTCCTTACTGGGTTTCTTTATAGGGATAGTGGAAGTATTACAGGTCACTTCCAGTGAGTCGTCTCTCTGCATCAGGTGGACAAAGTCTTGGAGCTTCTGCTTCAGCTTCATTCCTTCCTGTGGCTATTCAGGTTTGATTCCCTTTAGGACTGACAACTTTGATCTCCTTGCAGTCCAAGGCACTCGCAAGCATCTTCTCCAACACCACAGTTCAAATCACTTCTTTGGTGCTCAGGCTTTTTATGGTCCAACTCGTATATATGTACCAGAGCTTCTGGATCCATTCATTTGTCGATGGACATCTAGGTTGCTTCCATGTTCTGGCTATTGTATAGAGAGCTGCAATGAACATTGGGGTACAGGTGCTTCTTTCAGTTTTGATTTCATCAGGATATAGGCCTAATAGTGGGATTGCTGGGTCATAGGGTGCTTCTATTTTTAGTTTTTTAAGGAATCTCCATATTGTCTTCCATAGAGGTTGTATTAATTTACATTCCCACCAGCAATGCAAGAGGGTTCCCTTTTCTCCACCCTCTCCAGCATTTGTTGTCTGTCGATTTGTTGATGATGGCCATTCTGACAGGTGTGAGGTGGTATCTCATTGTGGTTTTAATTTGCATTTCTCTAATAATAAGCGAGGTTGAGCATCGTTTCATGTGCTTTTGGGCCATCTGTATGTCCTCTTTGGAGAGGCGTCTCTTTAGGTCTTTTTCCCATTTTTTGATTGGGCTGCTCATTTTCCCTGTGCTGAGTTGTCTGAGTTGCTTGTAGATTTTGGAGATTAATTCTTTGTCTGTTGTTTCATTTGCTATGATTTTCTCCCACTCTGTGGGCTGTCTGTTCAGCTTTTTTGTAGTTTCTTTAGCTGTACAAAAGATTTTAAGTTTCATGAGGTCCCATATGTTCATTTTTCTTTTCAGTTCTGCTATTTTAGTTGGTGGGTCAGAGAAGATCTTGCTTTGATTGATGTCCTTGAGGGTTTTGCCTATATTCTCCTCTAAGAGTTTGATGGTTTCTGGTCTTACATTGAGGTCTTTAATCCATTTTGAGTTGATCTTAGTGTATGGCGTCAGGGAATGTTCCAATTTCATTATTTTGCATGTAGCTGTCCAATTCTCCCAGCACCACTTGTTAAAGAGACTGTCTTTGTCCCATTTTATAGTTTCTCCTCCTTTATCAAAAATAAGGTACCCATAGGTGCGTGGGTTGATCTCTGGGTTCTCAATCTTGTTCCATTGATCTATAGTTCTGTTTTTGTGCCAGTACCATACTGTCTTGATATCTGTTGCTTTGTAGTAGAGTCTGAAGTTAGGGAGGCTGATCCCTCCAACTCCATTTTTCTTCCTCAGGATTGCTTTGGCTATTCGAGGTCTTCTGTATTTCCATATGAACTGTGTTATTGTTTGGTCTAGTTCTGTGAAAAATGTCAGTGGTAGTTGAATAGGTATTGCATTGAATCTGTAGATGATATTTGGAAGTATGGTCATTTTCACAATATTGATTCTTCCAATCCAGGAACATGGAATATCTCTCCATCTGTTTAAGTCTTCTTTAATGTCTCTCATGAGTGTCTTGTAATTTTCTGTGTACAATTCTTTTGTTTCTTTGGGTAGGTTTATTCCTAGATATTTGATTCTTTTGGTTGCAATGGTGAAGGGGATTGCCTCTTTGATTTCATTTTCTGATTTTTCATTGTTTGTGTATAGGAATGCCAGTGACTTCTGTGTGTTGACTTTATATCCTGCAACTTTGCTGAATTCATTGATTAGTTCTAGTAGCTTTGTAACCGTGTCTTTGGGATTTTTTATGTATAATATCATGTCGTCTGCAAAAAAGAGAGAGCTTGACTTCTTCCTTTCCAATCTGGATTCCTTTGATTTCTTTCTCTTGTCTTATTGCTGTTGCTAGGACTTCCAGGACTATGTTGAATAGCAGTGGTGAAAGTGGGCCCACCTGTCTTGTTCCTGATCTTAGAGGGAATGCTTTCAGTTTTTCACCATTAACAATAATGTTCGCTGTAGGTTTCTCATAGATGGCTTTTATTATGTTGAGATAGGTTCCTTCTATGCCCATTTTCTGAAGAGTTTTGATCATAAATGGATGTTGTACTTTGTCGAAGGCTTTTCTGCATCTATTGAGATGATCATGTGATTTTGTCTTTCAACTTGTTGATATGGTGTATCACGTTGATTGATTTGCGGATGTTGAAGAAGCCTTGCATGCCTGGGATGAACCCAACTTGATCGTGATGTATGAGTTTTTTGACATGTCGTTGAATTCTGTTTGCTAGGATTTTGTTGAGGATCTTGGCATCTAAGTTCATCAGTGAAATTGGCCTATAGTTTTCCTTTTTTGTGTTGTCTTTGCCTGGTTTGGGTATCAGGGTGATGGTGGCCTCATAGAATGTGTTTGGGAGTTTTCCTTCCTGTGCAATTTTTTGAAAGAGTTTTAGAAGGACAGGCATTAGCTCCTCTTTAAATGTTTGGTAGAATTCGGCTGTGAAGCCATCTGGTCCTGGGCTTTTATTTTTGGGTAGATTTTTAATCACAAAGTTGATTTCTGAGCTTGTGATTGGGTTGTTCAAAGTTTCTGTTTCTTCCTGGCTCAGTCTTGGGAGATTAATCCTGTCCAAGAAACTGTCCATTTCTTCCAGGTTGTCCAGTTTGTTGCCATAGAGTTGCTCATAATAGTCTCTTAGAATCCTTTGGATTTCTGCATTATCTGTTGTAATCTCTCCTTTTTCGTTTTTGATTTTGTTGATCTGGTTCTTCTCTCTCTTTTACTTAATGAGTCTGGCCAGTGGCTTGTCAATTTTGTTGACCTTTTCAAAGAACCAGCTTTTTGTTTTATTTATCTTTACTATTGTTTCTTTTGTTTCTTTCTCATTTATTTCTGCTCTGATCTTTATGATTTCTCTTCTTCTGCTGGCTCTGGGATGTTTTTGTTCTTCTTTCTCCAACTGTTTTAAGCGGAGGGTTAGGTCATCTGCTTCATATTTTCCTAGTTTCTTGAGGTGGGATTGTATTGCTATAAATTTCCCTCTTAGAACTGCTTTTGCTGTATCCCATAGGTTTTGCACGGTCGTGTGTTCATTGTCATTTTCTTCTAGGAATTGTTTAATTTCTCCTTTGATTTCCTCAACGATCAGTTGGTTTTTTAGGTATGTATTGTTTAATCTCCATGTGTTTCTGTTTTAGGGTTTTTTTTCTGGTAGTTGATCTCCAGTCTCATTGCATTGTGGTCCGAGAAGATGGTTGATATAATTTCGGTTTTCTTGAACTGACTGAGGTTAGATTTGTGGCCCAAGATGTGGTCTATCCTGGAGAATGTTCCGTGAGCGCTTGAGAAGAAAGTGTATTCTTCTGCTTTTGGATGGAACGTCCTAAAGATATCGATGAGGTCCATCTTTTCCAGTGTGGCATTTAAGGCTTGTGTTTCTTTATTAATTTTCTGTTTTGTTGATCTGTCCATTGGTGTGAGAGGAGTGTTAAAGTCTCCTACTATTATTGTGTTATTGTTGATTTCTTCTTTTATGTCTGAAAGTACCTGTCTTATGTATTGAGGTGCCCCTGTGTTGGGTGCGTAGATATTCATGACTGTTATGTCTTCCTCTTGGATAGATCCCTTAATCATGATGTAGTGACCTGCCTTGTCTCTTAGAATCTTCTTTACTTTAAAGTCTATTTTGTCTGATATAAGGATTGCTACTCCAGCTTTCTTTTGATTTCCATTTGCATGAAATATCTTTTCCAGCCTTTCACTTTCAGTCTATGAGTGTCTCTAGGTCTGAAGTGGGTCTCCTGTAAACAGCATATATATGGGTCTTGCTTCTGGATCCATTCAGCCAGCCTGTGTCGTTTGGTTGGAGCATTTAGTCCATTTACATTCAAAGTAATTATTGATACGAATGTTCCTATTGTCATCTTCTTAGAAATTTGGGGTTTGTTTTGTAAGGCTTCTCCTACTCTTGTATTTATTGGCTATATCAGGTCCTTTAACACTTGTTGTAGGGCTGGTTTTGTGGTACAGAATTCTTTTAGTTTTTGCTTGTCTGTGAAGCTTTTGACTTCACCATCGATTTTGAATGAGATTCTTGCTGGGTAGAGAATTCGTGGTTGCAGGTTATTCTCTTTTAGCCGTTTAAATGTATCTTGCCATTCTCTTCTGGCCTGTAGGGTTTCTGTTGAGAGATCCGCAGTTAAACGTATGGGGTTTCCTTTATATGTTATTTGTTGTTTGCTCCTAGCTGCTTTTAGTAATCTGTCTTTATATTTAGTCTGCGTTAGTTTGATTAGTATGTGCCTTGGTGTGTTTCTTCTGGGGTTTCTCCTGTATGGAACTCTTTGTGCTTCCTGGACTTGGCTGACTATCGTGGTCTATCCTGGAGAATGTTCCGTGAGCGCTTGAGAAGAAAGTGTATTCTTCTGCTTTTGGATGGAACGTCCTAAAGATATCGATGAGGTCCATCTTTTCCAGTGTGGCATTTAAGGCTTGTGTTTCTTTATTAATTTTCTGTTTTGTTGATCTGTCCATTGGTGTGAGAGGAGTGTTAAAGTCTCCTACTATTATTGTGTTATTGTTGATTTCTTCTTTTATGTCTGAAAGTACCTGTCTTATGTATTGAGGTGCCCCTGTGTTGGGTGCGTAGATATTCATGACTGTTATGTCTTCCTCTTGGATAGATCCCTTAATCATGATGTAGTGACCTGCCTTGTCTCTTAGAATCTTCTTTACTTTAAAGTCTATTTTGTCTGATATAAGGATTGCTACTCCAGCTTTCTTTTGATTTCCATTTGCATGAAATATCTTTTCCAAGCCTTTCACGTTCAGTCTATGAGTGTCTCTAGGTCTGAAGTGGGTCTCCTGTAAACAGCATATATATGGGTCTTGCTTCTGGATCCATTCAGCCAGCCTGTGTCGTTTGGTTGGAGCATTTAGTCCATTTACATTCAAAGTAATTATTGATACGAATGTTCCTATTGTCATCTTCTTAGAAATTTGGGGTTTGTTTTGTAAGGCTTCTCCTACTCTTGTATTTATTGGCTATATCAGGTCCTTTAACACTTGTTGTAGGGCTGGTTTTGTGGTACAGAATTCTTTTAGTTTTTGCTTGTCTGTGAAGCTTTTGACTTCACCATCGATTTTGAATGAGATTCTTGCTGGGTAGAGAATTCGTGGTTGCAGGTTATTCTCTTTTAGCCGTTTAAATGTATCTTGCCATTCTCTTCTGGCCTGTAGGGTTTCTGTTGAGAGATCCGCAGTTAAACGTATGGGGTTTCCTTTATATGTTATTTGTTGTTTGCTCCTAGCTGCTTTTAGTAATCTGTCTTTATATTTAGTCTGCGTTAGTTTGATTAGTATGTGCCTTGGTGTGTTTCTTCTGGGGTTTCTCCTGTATGGAACTCTTTGTGCTTCCTGGACTTGGCTGACTATCTCCTTTCCCAAGCTGAAGTTTTCAACTATAACCTCTTCAAGAATTTTTTCATAGTCTTTCTTCTCTTCTTCTTCTTCTGGAACTCCTATAATTCTAATGTTGGTGCGTTTAATATTGTCCCATAGGTCTCTGAGGCTATCCTCAGTTCTTTTAATTCTTTGGGCTTTGTTCTGTTCTTCAGTACTTATTTCCACCATTCTGTCTTCCAGCTCACTTATCCGTTCTTCAGCCTCTGATACTCTACTGTTGAGACCTTCTATAGTATTTTTGAGTTCAGCAATTGAGTTGGTGGTCTCTATTTGCTTATTTTTCATTTCCTGCATGTCTTTTCTCAATGCACTAATTTCCTCTAATATTCTGTTTTCGGTGTTTTCCATCCTCATTAGTATAGTTTTTCTGAATTCTCTTTCAGATAGTTTGTCTATCTCCTCCTCTGTCATTTGAAGTGGTGTTTCTCTAGCTTGGTCCTTCATTTGTACAGTGTTTCTCTGACGTTTCATTATTAGGTTCATTTTTGTTTCTTTGTGTGTGTCTGTGTGTATGGAGTTCTTATTCCCACCAGGCTTCTTGGTTGAATTCTCCCTTCCTTTGGGTTTTTGTCCTTGTAGAAGGGTTCAGTGGCTTGTGTCTTGGGTGGTGATAGACCTTGTTTACAGGT
>JAIOJX010000018.1:9034314-9059944 GCA_022376925.1 Tragulus kanchil | reverse complement strand
TAGTAATAAATGACTAACATTTTACACAGAATATGCTTTGTGAGGCTTTCAAAGATCACTTGCAAAGTTAATAATTCTATCTTGAGAGGTTTGGAATCAGCCGAAGCATAATAGCAGCCTCTTGAATCTCCAATATTTGAAGGACAAGCAAAACTTAAGGGAGAAAATGAGTTGGCGTGCCTGCTGTGGCAAGCCACACACGGACTCACTCACTTTCTCCCTAGTCAGGAAAAAAAAGTTTTTTTGTTTTTTCCACATAAAGCAGTCTGACTGCTCTTCTTTGAAGCTTCAGGGTGCATGTTCAGAGTACTTAACAGAATAGCAAATAGAAAAACAAATATAACATGGGGTTGTATGGAAACTTTGACTTTTAAAAATAAGTATGAATAAGTGAAAAGAATAAGCAAAGTATTAATAATTTTGTGGTAATTATATAGTACATGTATTTAAGGTTTGACTCTATAATATCCAGAGATGCATTGGAGTCTTCTGACTCAGTCAGTTGTGCCCATGTTTTCTCAATTCCACAATGTTATGGCCATTATTTTGTTTGTGATTTCGTCATTAAGTCATGTCTGATTCTTTGGTGCCCTTGTGGACTGTAGCCCACTAGGTCCCTCTGTCCTTGGGATTTTCCAGGCCAGAATATAGGAGTGGGTTTCCATTTCTTTCTCCAGGGGGTCTCCCCGACCCAGGGATTGAACTTGTGTCTCCTGCTTGGCTTACCACTTAGCCACCAGGAAAGCCACTTATATGACCATGAGAGTAGATTTATATCATGGAAATTGGCACACACTACAAATCAAGGCTTCTTCCAACTCCCCAGGAGCCAACTCTTAAACCTTACCACTCCCTCCTCCAATTTCATTTTTCCTGCCAGGTAATAGCTTTAGCTTTCACTGAAGCTAGAGATCTGATGTCAAATGATGGTGAAGAGCAGAGGCACTTAAGCCAAACTGCCTGTTTGCAGATACCAGTTCTGCATGTACTAACTTGGGTTATCCTAGGCAAGTTAGCCAGGCTTACCTCTAATGGGATAATAACAACACTTACTTTATAGGGCTGATGTGAGAATTAAATATGTTAATGCAGGTAAAGCACTTAGCATGGGGTCAAGTTTATAGATGAAGCTTATCTGACAACTCCAATGATCCAAAACACAGCCAGGACTGAGGAAGCAAACAAAAAAGTCACTAAGCAACCAAGCGAAATATCAACCCTCAAGTTCCCTCTGGAAGCCTGTTTTATTCTTTGTTTAGATCTAAGTTTGACTGAATTGACAGTAGATGAGAAGTATACAATAAGAAAGAGGGAAGAGATGCTGCTGTATGCAACAAGTGACAAGGTCTCTCCCTCAAGGAAAATTACCCAAAGTGAGAGCTCAGAAATGAGTCAGACCAGATGATTTCTAAGGTCCACTCTAGCTCCCCAAATCTGTGACCTTGCTGGAAACTCCTACCAGTTTAGGGACCAAGAACCTAGCTTCGATACTAAATAATGGCTTAGAAAGATGATCCAGTGTCCATAGTAAATCATAACCTATATATGTTAGTTAGGATAATAGGGCAGTTTGGATGCCTTTTGTAAAATTTCTCACTCCAAATGGTTGACATTAACTATTTGTGTCAATCTTTGTTACTTGTGAGTTTTACTTACATGGAATACTGAATTCCCTGATGCTATCAGGTAAAGAAGAACATGTCTGTAGTTAACTAAAGACAGTCTCTGTCCTTAAAAGGCGGTTTTAAGGACAGAGAGAGGAGTCTGGCATGCCAATTGAAGTGCACAAGGGAAGGAAGTACTAGCTAAAGGTTAAAACCTAAGTGACAAGGGAACAAAGGGAGAATATCTAGATTCTCACAGTGGGTTGCCATTTCCTCCACCAGGGGATCTTCCTTTCCCTGGGATTGAACCCAGGGCTCCTGCTGCATCTCCTGCATTGCAGGAAGGTGCTTTACCACTGATCCACCCAGGAAGCCATCATTGTCTATTGGGCTGGTCATAACATTTGTTTGGGTTTTTCCATAGGAAGGTACAGGAAAAACCTGAAAGAACTTTTTAGCCAGCCCAGTATATGACTGACTAGGTTAGCAGTGAATATTCAAATGTGACTCTGAGGTCACTAAACCTGGTGACCAGTGGGTTGTGATGCTGTTACCTGTGACTGGGAACAATGGAGGGGGCACAGTTTTTAAATAGTTGCAAGGGTGTAGGGCCCTGGAGAAGGGCACAGCAACCCACTCCAGTATTCTTGCCTGGAGAATCCCATGCTCAGAGGAGCCTGACAGGTTACAGTCCATAGGGTCACAAAGAATCATACATGACTGAAGCAACTTAGCACATACACAAGGGAAGAGGAGATATATAACAATGCTTAGAAATAGGTCTTTTGTAGATTTAGAAAGCTAATTCCATAGATAGACTACATATAGCATATATGAACATGAATTGTGGGGATTGAAGCACAACATTGTTCCTTATGTGTAGACAATATACATTTCTTGACTAGCCTCATTTTTTAATCTCCATTTGACCACAGTGGCCAGTATGTTCCTGAGCATCCACCCCTGCCACCCACCTCATATCTGCTAAAAGGATGAAATCATACTCCTATGAGTCAAACACATTTAGAAAGACACACCTGTGATTTAAAAGAAGTCTCTAGAGATATACACTGCTGAACCTCATTTGTGAAAGAGCTATACAAAGATGTATGAAGTTTACAATATCAGAAATGAATGCCATAATTAATCCAAATTTTATGGCCAGGAACTTTCCTGACAGACAGCTTGTCCTGAAAAGCCAATTAATGACAGAAGAGAATGGAAATCATTTCGGTGCTTTGAATGCCAAGGGCAGAAATGGAAAGCCCCAAATAAAGAACAAAATCAGCCTGGCTCTTGCAAAATAGCCGGTTCCTTAGGACTGTTTGCATTATATTCTGATAGAACAAATAGATGCAACAAAAGACATTTCAGCCCTTGCTTTTGAGAGTTTCCCCATTGTCCGGGACCGCGGGTCGGCCCGGCCACATCCTATAGCTTTGCCTGTCCAGGACCGCAGGTCGGCCCGGCCGCATTCTAAGCCTCCCAAGCATGAATCCTACAATGTAACATTTGAGATAGCGCTTGGCGGAGCTCCCAGCATGAGAATATCATCATCCTGACTGGGACTGTGAGAACCTTAACCACGCCTTACGACCTTCAGTTTGAGAACATCGCCACAGGCTTTTAAAGATGGCGCCTAGCGGGAGCAAGAGGGGCGCGGTCTTGCGCTGTCTGGGACGTGTGCTCATTGTCGTGATTGGCTGAGTGAAGTTTCCGTGCGCGTGATCAGTACATGCGCCTCATAGACTCTTACCATTATGTAATCTCGTGCATAGTTGACCTTTAACATGATTGGTCTATTGTTGGGCTCTTCTGCCTTTTGTACAGTATAAATATTGCTCACTTTCAACAATAAAACGAGACTTGATCAGACTCCTGTCTTGTCTCTATTTCTCGTGTCTCTTGTCTTCTTCATTCCCACTCCCCCTTTAGGGTCTGCGTTGAGGAATCCTAGGTCTTCGCTGACGAATCCTGCGGGGCGGGACAAGTGGCTGTACATTTCTTGACTCTCCTCGTTTTTAATCTCCATTTGACCACAGTGGCCAGTATGTTCCTGAGCATCCACCCCTGCCACCCACCTCATATCTGCTAAAAGGATGAAATCATACTCCTATGAGTCAAACACATTTAGAAAGACACACCTGTGATTTAAAAGAAGTCTCTAGAGATATACACTGCTGAACCTCATTTGTGAAAGAGCTATACAAAGATGTATGAAGTTTACAATATCAGAAATGAATGCCATAATTAATCCAAATTTTATGGCCAGGAACTTTCCTGACAGACAGCTTGTCCTGAAAAGCCAATTAATGACAGAAGAGAATGGAAATCATTTCGGTGCTTTGAATGCCAAGGGCAGAAATGGAAAGCCCCAAATAAAGAACAAAATCAGCCTGGCTCTTGCAAAATAGCCGGTTCCTTAGGACTGTTTGCATTATATTCTGATAGAACAAATAGATGCAACAAAAGACATTTCAGCCCTTGCTTTTGAGAGTTTCCCCATTGTCCGGGACCGCGGGTCGGCCCGGCCACATCCTATAGCTTTGCCTGTCCAGGACGGGAGGCCGGCTCGGCCGCATCCTAAGCCTCCCAAGCATGATTGCTACGATGTAACAGTTGAGGGAGGGCGTGGCGGAGCTCTCAGCATGAGAATATCATCATTCTGACTGGGACTGTGAGAACCTTAACTACGCCTTACGACCTTCAGTTTGAGAACATCGCCACAGGCTTCTAAAGATGGCGCCTAGTGGGAGCAGGAGGGGCGCGGTCTTGCGCTGTCTGGGACGTGTGTTCATTGCCGTGATTGGCTGAGTGAAGTTTCCGTGCTCGTGATCAGTACATGCTCTTCATAGACTCTTACCATTATGTAATCTCGTGCATAGTTGACCTTTAACATGATTGGTTTATTGTTGGGCTCTTCCGCCTTTTGTACAGTATAAATATTGTTCACTTTCAACAATAAAACGAGACTTGATCAGACTCCTGTCTTGTCTCTATTTCTCGTGTCTCTTGTCTTCTTCATTCCCACTCTCCCCCTTTAGGGTCTGCGTTGAGGAATCCTAGGTCTTCGCTGACGAATCCTGCGGGTCGGGACAAGTGGCGCCCAACGTGGGGCCTGAAGTACGGGGGTCCCCCGTGAGGAAGCGGTGCCAGGAGCCGGCGACAACAGAGAAGAGTGAATTGCCTCTCAGCTGCTGCGGGAACCTGCCGCGCCAGGATTGAGGTAAAGATAGGCACCAAATAGGGGACAAGCATAAAAAATTTGCAAAATGGGACAAGAATTGAGTCAACATGATGTGTATGTAAAACAATTAGGAAGAGCTTTAAAGGCACGAGGAGTAAAGGTGAAAAGTCAAGATTTGTTTAAATTTTTTGATTTTGTTAAAGATGTCTGCCCCTGGTTTCCACAAGAAGGAACTATTACTTTAAACAAGTGGAAGCGGGTAGGAAATGCACTGCGGATTTTTATGACGCTTTTGGACCAGAAAAAGTTCCCGTGACTGCTTTCAGTTACTAGAATCTAGTTAAAGAACTTATAGATACTAGAGATAGACCTCCAGAAATAACAATTGCTATTGCTCATACAGAAAAAATCTTAAAGACTAGTTCTCAAACAGATCTTAAGAAGTCTCCTTAGAAGAAGAGACAGATTTAATATCTTTAGAGAGTGATGATGAGGAGCCTGCTGCCACTCCTGTTAAGAAAAAGCAGGAGGTTATAGGAGAACCCCCTGAGACAGAACTAAAGAGAAAGGTTCCAAAAATATATCCCAAGTTACAAATAGAGAGTGAGAATCAGGATAAGCATGGTCCTGGCTCTTTAGAGGTTGGTGGGGATAACTTAAAGGAAGAGGTCGTAAAAGTCATGGGTTGGACCAGCTTCCGCCATTTTCATGCCCTCCCCCCTACAAAATGGCCTCCGCGCCTACAGTCATGGCGGCCGTGGGTGAGAGAGAAGATATTAATCCTAGGGAGGAACTGAGAGATAAGATTGCCTTATTAAAAGAACAAATAAAGCTTGAAGAATTACATCAGTCATTAATTACTAAATTGCAAAGATTAAAACTAAAACGAGCGGGTTGATGACGTAGTGAAAGAAAGTCCTACCGCACGTCAGCACCAGCAGCCTGGTAAACATGTCCCTAAAGGCAAGATGGCTGCTTACCCGGAAGAGAGAGATTATGACTGTAAAGTTGCCTTTCCGGTCACGGAGACCACAGACAATCAGGGAACGATATGGAGACATCATAGGGGTTTTGATTTTGCTATCATAAAAGAATTAAAAACTGCAGTCTCCCAATATGGAGCCACTGCGCCCTATACCATCGCCATATTAGAATCTGTGACAGACACTTGGCTTACACCTGGAGACTGGAATACTTTAGTCAGAACAGTTCTCACAGGGGGTGATCATCTGTTATAGAAATCAGAGTACTTGAGGCGTGTAAGGAAACAGCACAGAAAAATTTCCAGGCAGGAAATGGGTGGACTCTCGATATGTTCACAGTTTCTCGTCACTATGATAATGGTGATACACAAATGCAATACGATGCTAGATTATTTGCACAGATTCAGACAGCTGCCACTAAAGCTTAGAGAAAACTCCCAACAAAAGGAGATCTAGGAGCCTCACTTACAGGGGTAAAACAGGGATCGGATGAGCCATTTGCAGACTTTGTGCACAGACTTATCACAACGGCAGACAGGATTTTTGGAAGCGCTGATGCGGGACTGGATTATGTAAAACAGTTGGCCTATGAAAATGCCAATGCAGCCTGTCAAGCTGCAATTAGGCCTTATAGAAAAAGACTGACTTGACGAGATATATACGTCTTTGTGCAGATATTAGACCATCATATCAACAAGGTTTGGCCATGGCAGCAGCATTTAGTGGAAAAACGGTCAAAGATTTTCTAGCTGAGCGAGATAAAAATAAAAGGGGTGCTTTAAATGTGGAAGGCCAGGACACTTTGCTCGAAATTGCAACAATGTAGCTCAAGATAGTGATAAAAAAGCTGACGAAAAAGCCCTGGCCTCTGTCCTAGATGCAAAAGAAGAAAACACTAGATGAATCAGTGTAGATCTAAGACTGATGTTCAAAGAAATCCTCTAACACCCCAGCAGGGAAACGAGAAGAGGGGCCAGCCTCAGGCCCCGAGACAAGCATATGGGGCAGTCAGCTTTGTTCCAGCTCAGAACAACAACAACCCCTTTCAGGACTTAATAGAGCAATCCCAGGCAGCACAGGATTGGACCTCTGTGCCGCCACCCACACAATATTGACTCCAGAAATGGGGCCTCAAGCCTTGCCTACAGGGGTCTATGGTCCCCTGCCTCCTAAAACTTTTGGGTTACTCCTAGGGCATAAAAATGTCACCATAAAGGGTCTCCAAGTCTTCCCAGGAGTTATTGATAACGATTATACAGGGGAGATTAAAATTATGGCCCAGGCTAATGAGAGTATTACAACTATTGATCAAGGAAAGAAAATAGCTCAATTGATATTAATACCTTTGATTGCAACCGATCATATAACACAGTCGAGGAAAAGAGAAGCCAAGAATTTTAAATCCTCAGATGCATATTGGGTACAACAGATCACCAATAATAAGCCTTCGTTGACTCTCTGGTTAGATGGGAAATTATTCAATGGGCTAATAGATACAGGAGCTGATGTAACCATTATCAGAAAGGAAGATTGGCCATCTAATTGGCCTACTTCAGAAACCATGACAAATTTAAGAGGCATTGGGCAGAGTACCAACCCCAGGCAAAGTTCCAAATATCTCACTTGGAAAGATAAAGAAAATAATTCTGGATTGATTAAACCGTTTGTTATTGCTCGCCTGCCTGTAAATTTATGGGGTCGAGATTTGCTGTCACAAATGAAAATAATTATGTGTAGCCCAAATGACGTAGTTACAGTACAGATGCTAGCCCAAGGATATACCCCTGGAAAAGGTCTAGGAAGAAGGGAGGATGGGATAGTAGAACCTGTCCAGGCTGTATGCAAAATAGATCGTAGAGGTTTGGGAAGTTTTTAATGGCGACCATTGACTTGCCTGTACCCCAGAGATGCGCAGATCCTATAACTTGGAAGTCCTCGTCGCCTGTCTGGGTTGCTCAATGGCCGCTAACCACTGATAAATTACAAGCCGCCCAGCAATTAGTACAGGAACAGCTGGAGGCTGGACATATAGTAGAGAGCATTTCCCTTGGAATACTCCTATCTTTGTTGTAAAGAAAAATCTGGTAAATGGAGGCTCTTACAAGATCTGAGAGCCATTAATGCCACCATGGTAGTAATGGGTGCCTTACAACCAGGATTGCCCTCTCCAGTGGCTGTCCCTAGAGGCTACTTTAAAATTATTCTAGATCTTAAAGATTGTTTCTTTACTATACCATTACATCCTAATGATCAGGAACGGTTTGCATTTAGTTTGCCTTCCGTAAATTTCCGAGAGCCCATGAGACGCTATCAATGGAAAGTGTTGCCTCAAGGCATGGCCAATAGTCCAACGTTGTGTCAAAAGTTTGTAGCAACAGCGATACGGCCTATACGAAATGCCTGGGAGCAGATGTATATAATCCATTATATGGATGATATCCTAATAGCGGGACGATAGGAGCAGAAGTTTTACAATGTTTCCATCAGCTTAAAAATAGTTTGAATGCTGCTGGACTACAAATAGCACCAGAAAAGTACAATTAAAAGACCCTTATACTTATTTAGGTTTTGAACTCCAGGGGCCAAAGGTTATTAATCAAAAGCAACCATTCGTAAAGACCAATTGCAAACGCTCAATGATTTCCAAAAACTCTTAGGAGATATAAATTGGTTTCGTCCGTATTTAAAAATACCTACTGGTAACTTACAGCCTTTATTTGATATATTAAAAGGAGATCCAAATCCAAAATCCCCTCGATCCTTGACTCCAGAAGCTCTGGATGCCCTTACTGAAGTAGAAACAGCAATTGCTAATCAATTTGTGACATATATAGATTATAACAAATCTTTAACCTTTATAACCTTTAATACGAAGTTAACCCCTACAGGCCTTTTCTGGCAGGATAATCCTATCATGTGGGTTCATCTCCACTCTTCCCCCAAAAGAATCTTAGTACCGTATTATGATGCTCTTGCTGATCTAATTATCCTGGGAAGAGAACAGAGTAGGAAGTATTTTGGGTTTGAACCATCAACGATAATTCAACCTTACACCCGAGATCAAATTACTTGGCTCTTACAGAACAGTGACTCTTGGCTTCTCGCATTAGCTTCTTTTGCAGGGAATCTGGATAATCATTATCCACCCAATAAGTTTATTCAATTTAGTAGATTGCATGCCTTTGTTTTTCCACGTGTTGTCAGCAAAGAACCATTGAACGACGCCTTAGTAGTATTCACTGATGGATCTTCTTCAGGAATTGCTGCTTATACTTTTAAAGATACAATAATAAAGTTTAAAACTAAATATAGTTCAGCACAATTAGTTGAATTACAGGCTATAATTGCTGTTCTGTGTGCCTTCCCAAAACAACCTATCAATATATATACTGATAGTGCTTATGTAGCTCATTCGGTGCCTCTTTAGAGACGGTTGCCCAGATTAAATCAATATCGGAAACTGCCATGTTATTTTTACAATGTCAACAAATCATTCGACGAAGGACACATCCTTTCTTTTTGGGTCATGTCAGAGCTCATTCTGGTCTTCCAGGACCATTGGCCAAGGGTAATGCCATAGCTGACATGGCTACCTAACTGGTCACGACTGTGATGGTGGATAATTTACAACGAGCACAAAGTACTCATGCCTTGCATCATTGTAATGCTCAGACTTTAAGACTTTTGCATAAAATCACCAAGGAACAAGCTCGCCAAATTGTTAGGAGTTGTACTACCTGTATTCAGCATTTACCTGTACCTCACCTTGGTGTAAACCCAAGAGGTCTTCTACCTAATGTGTTATGGCAGATGGATGTTACCCATTATAATGACTTTGGTACTATGAAATATGTTCATGTCTGTATTGATACTTTCAGTGGCTTTCTTATGGGCTCACTTCAATCCGGAGAAGCTGTTAAACATGTTAAGGCACACCTTTACACTGTTTTGCCCTAGCAGGCATACCCTCACAAATCAAAACAGATAATGGCCCCGGATATACTTCCAAGGCTTTTCAAGATTTCTGTAATACTTTACACATTCAGCATACCACAGGTATCCCTATAACCCTCAAGGCCAAGGCATGGTAGAACGTGCTCATCTATCCATTAAGGTTACCATTGAAAAATAAAAGGGAGATTGGTACCCTACCAAGGGTCAACCTTACACCGAGATCAAATTACTTGGCTCTTACAGAACAGTGACTCTTGGCTTCTCGCATTAGCTTCTTTTGCAGGAATCTGGATAATCATTATCCACCCAATAAGTTTATTCAATTTAGTAGATTGCATGCCTTTGTTTTTCCACGTGTTGTCAGCAAAGAACCATTGAACGACGCCTTAGTAGTATTCACTGATGGATCTTCTTCAGGAATTGCTGCTTATACTTTTAAAGATACAATAATAAAGTTTAAAACTAAATATAGTTCAGCACAATTAGTTGAATTACAGGCTATAATTGCTGTTCTGTGTGCCTTCCCAAAACAACCTATCAATATATATACTGATAGTGCTTATGTAGCTCATTCGGTGCCTCTTTAGAGACGGTTGCCCAGATTAAATCAATATCGGAAACTGCCATGTTATTTTTACAATGTCAACAAATCATTCGACGAAGGACACATCCTTTCTTTTTGGGTCATGTCAGAGCTCATTCTGGTCTTCCAGGACCATTGGCCAAGGGTAATGCCATAGCTGACATGGCTACCAAACTGGTCACGACTGTGATGGTGGATAATTTACAACGAGCACAAAGTACTCATGCCTTGCATCATTGTAATGCTCAGACTTTAAGACTTTTGCATAAAATCACCAAGGAACAAGCTCGCCAAATTGTTAGGAGTTGTACTACCTGTATTCAGCATTTACCTGTACCTCACCTTGGTGTAAACCCAAGAGGTCTTCTACCTAATGTGTTATGGCAGATGGATGTTACCCATTATAATGACTTTGGTACTATGAAATATGTTCATGTCTGTATTGATACTTTCAGTGGCTTTCTTATGGGCTCACTTCAATCCGGAGAAGCTGTTAAACATGTTAAGGCACACCTTTACACTGTTTTGCCCTAGCAGGCATACCCTCACAAATCAAAACAGATAATGGCCCCGGATATACTTCCAAGGCTTTTCAAGATTTCTGTAATACTTTACACATTCAGCATACCACAGGTATCCCTATAACCCTCAAGGCCAAGGCATGGTAGAACGTGCTCATCTATCCATTAAGGTTACCATTGAAAAATAAAAGGGAGATTGGTACCCTACCAAGGGTACCCCCAGAAACATACTAAATCATGCCCTTTTTATTTTAAATTTTTTAAATTTGGACGCTCAAGGAAAATCTGCAGCTGATCGATTCTGGCATTCAACAACAAATACAAATTTTGCCATGGTCAGATGGAAAGATCCTCTTGACAATTCCTGGCATGGTCCAGATCCAGTGTTAATCTGGGGACGAGGATCAGTTTGCGTGTTTGCGCGTGAATATGATGCCGCACGATGGCTACCTGAACGTCTTGTGAGACAAATGGATAATTAATAAACCAGGGAAAAAGTGTCTCCCTGAAAAGCTCTCTTCTCTTTTCTACAGAATGCTCGTCGTCAAGATGTTGGCCTTATTCCTGATGCTATATAGACGACTGACAGAAACAGAAGCAGGTTTTGGCGACCCGTCGGATGTTCGCAAGATATTGCAAGAACGGTATGGACGACCCTGTCAATGCTTAGGGGGATATAGCCTTCCTAAGTTAGGTCAATATATCACCACGATAAATTGCGGAGGTCATAAAGCATACCTCCCAGCCGATAACCGATGGGTATGTAGTCCCAGTCCTAAAGTAGATGCAACTCACCCGAGCCTCTTATGTAGCTACTGCAAACAGGTGCATATCGCAGTACATAGCTCCTGCTATATTCAATACAAACTGTGCCGATTTGGCAGTGAAACTGTTTTCAGTGCTACCTTAGCGCGCGGCCCTACTAAAGAGATAAAGGGCCCGGGAGGATTGGTTATAGCAGGATGTCCTGGCAAAGAGAGAGATCAAATATGCTGGCGAATGAAAGCTCCCATACATGTGTCAGATGGAGGAGGACCACAAGATTTGTATCGAAAAGAGACAATAAAGGGTCAGATAAAAAGGCTCCGACAAGAACTCCCGCCTGAACTAAAATATCACCCTATAGCACTACCAAAGGTGAGAGGAAAATTGCAACTTGATCCACAGACTTTAGATATTTTAAATGCTACCTATAGGTTGCTGAACGATACCCAACCAGACTTAGCTAAGGACTGCTGGCTCTGCTTGCATCAGGAGTCCCTCGTCCTGTTGCTATGCCCTATTTCAGCCACACCAACATAAGCCTCTATACTAATCGCTTGACATGTATACCTACTCTTCCCATTACTGTATCCTTGATACTGAATGCTGATAATTGCACATCTGTTTTTAAATCAGGAAAGAATAATGGTTATGATATAGACGTAGGGATCATAGGAAATGAATGTGCCACGGTAATAAGCATCACTGACGCCTTGTGTGCAACCAATGGTGCAGTCTTTGTGTGCGGGAATAGTCTTGCATATACGTATTTGCATCGAAATTGGACGGGACAATGTTTATTGACCTATCTCCTTCCAGATGTAGATATAATCACAGGAGGTCAGGAAGTTCCTATCCCTAGTATTGATCACTTTCTCTATAGACCAAAGCGCAGTATTGTTTGCCCCTTTGTTAGCAGTTTTGGGTATTACAACTGCAGTAGCCACAGGGTCAGCAGGTATGGGCATCTCTCTTACTCGATATGCCAAGCTGTCCCAACAACTAATTTCCGATGTGCAAGCTATATCAGAAACTATACAAGATATCCAAGACCAGGTTGACTCCTTAGCGGAGGTGGTATTGCAGAATAGAAGAGGTCTAGACTTAGTAACTGCAGAGCAGAGAGGTATCTGTTTGGCTCTACAAGAGAAATGCTGTTTCTATGTCAGTAAGTCTGGCATAGTCAGAGACAAGGTAAAACAACTACAAAAAAAACTTGAGCAACGAAGACGTGACCTCGCTGCCAACCCCTTCCTGACGGGATGGAATGGACTGTTGCCTTACCTTATGCCCTTACTTGGACCTTTGATCACCCTACTTCTTCTATTTGCTTTTGGACCCATGCTGTTTAATAAGCTTATAGCATTCATTAAGCAACACATTGAGGCTATTTTGGCAAAGCCAATTCAGGTCCATTATCATCGCCTTGAGATGGCAGAACAAGGTGAAGCATCTCTTTCTACTAGTGGAGAGCAATCACCTCCCCTGTGAGCTGAACTGGTCAGCCAGAGACGGGTAAGAGGACATCATTGCAGAGCAAACCTAAGACAGGAGGGCTGCCATGGCTGCTGCCTTATCCCATGACGGGTAATGCCTGCTAATGTTGTGTCCCGACCTAAGACAGGCGCAGTTCCCGAGGGGTTTCTCTTGGCTTTGAATAAAAAGGGGGGACCTGTCCGGGACCGCGGGTCGGCCCGGCCACATCCTATAGCTTTGCCTGTCCAGGACCGCAGGTCGGCCCGGCCGCATCCTAAGCCTCCCAAGCATGAATCCTACAATGTAACATTTGAGATAGCGCTTGGCGGAGCTCCCAGCATGAGAATATCATCATCCTGACTGGGACTGTGAGAACCTTAACCACGCCTTACGACCTTCAGTTTGAGAACATCGCCACAGGCTTCCAAAGATGGCGCCTAGCGGGAGCAAGAGGGGCGCGGTCTTGCGCTGTCTGGGACGTGTGCTCATTGCCGTGATTGGCTGAGTGAAGTTTCCGTGCTCGTGATCAGTACATGCTCCTCATAGACTCTTACCATTATGTAATCTCGTGCATAGTTGACCTTTAACATGATTGGTCTATTGTTGGGCTCTTCCGCCTTTTGTACAGTATAAATATTGCTCACTTTCAACAATAAAACGAGACTTGATCAGACTCCTGTCTTGTCTCCATTTCTCGTGTCTCTTGTCCTCTTCATTCCCTCCCCCTTTAGGGTCTGCGTTGAGGAATCCTAGGTCTTCGCTGACAAATCCTGCGGGTCGGACACCCCATTTCAACTGGAAGAGAGTATATCACAGCATTGGGAAAGATAATGCCTGTCCTTTATTTTTGACTTATTTATTTTTTAAATTTATTATTTTATCTTTTGGTGGGTGAGGTAGGTAGGAGGGGGACAGGCGGGCCACTTCTATTGGTCCTTCATTTCTCTATTTTCATCCATCTTTGTTCTTTGGCTCCTGTGGGCCTCCCATCGCAGTGGCCTCTGTCGTCAGAGGGCCAGCTCTGGGCGCATGTGCTCCAGAGCTCCGGCTCGGACTGGACACATCCCATGTGCCGCTCTGCAGCACGTGGGATCTTCCAGGCCAGAGATCGAACCGCGCCTTGCACTGCAAGGCGGTGTCCTTACCCACTGGACCACCAGGGAAGCCCTGTCCTTTATTCTTTTCACAAGACTTATAAAGTGGGTACCCTGGGGACAATAAGAGTTTTAGCCTTTAGATTAAGCCTCAATACATTATTAAACTTAATAATAAGTTTAGTCCAATTTAAGGTTGGATGATAGTTGGGCCTGAACAGAAGCACTCATTTTTATCCATTGTACATGTTATATTCATTGCTAACCAGATAAGTTCTGTGAAAACCTTAGGGCACCTTGAACAAATGGGTATTGAAAATGGCACCTAGACATACCTATGGCTATCCATTTGGGCTTGTAATCATTCATTATTTCAAATTACTAATGCTGATCTATAGATCCTTATATATTTTATTTTTCTTTCTTTCTTTTGGCTGTGTTTTCTGCGGGATGTGGGGTCTTAGTTCCCTAACCAGGGATCAAACCCATGCCCCCTGCAGTGGAAGCATGGAGTCTTAACCACCTCGAGGGTGAATTTTTTACCAATGAGCAATCAGATGAGCCCTGAAGTTCTTGAGAAATGATCCCTAAATTTCCAGGGCAAGAATACTGGAATGGGTTGCCATTTCCTTCTCCAGGGGATCTTGCCAACCTTGGGATTGAACCTGTCTCCTGTGTCTGCTGCATTGCAGGTGGGTTCTTAACGACTGAGCCATCAAGGAAGCCCTGTCAAGACCTCTTAGGTCTCAGTAATCNAGAGAGAAGTAATTCCATTTAAAATAGGCAAAGGAGGGCTTACCAGGTGGCTCAGTGGTAAACAATCCGCCTACCAAACAGGAGATGGGAGTTCAGTCCCTGGATTGGGAGAATGCCCTGCAGAAGCAAATGATACAATTTGGCAAAGAGTAAATAACACATAAAAATAGGCAAAAATCTGAATTGACATTCCTCCAAAGAAAATACGAATATGTCCAATAAGGAGAATGAAAGATAGAAGCTAAAAATCATTAGTCATTACAGAAATACATATCCAACCACAATGAATGAGATATCCACTTTATATCAGCTACGATAAGATAAACAAAGACAGACAATAGCAAACGTTGGCAACGTTGTGGAAAAACCAAAACTCTTGTTCACTGCTAGTGGGAATGTAAAATGGAACAATGCTTTGGCATAGAGTTTCACAGTTCTTCAAAATTGTTAAATATAGAACCATCATATGAGGCAGCAACTTCAGCCACAGATATCTATCCATACCAGAGATTTAAAAACATATATCCCCTCAAATAGCACACACTAATATCATAGGAGCCTTATTCATAGTGGGAAAAAAGTCAACACAACGCAAATGTCCATTTGCTGATGAACTGATGAATATAATGCGGTATGTCTGTAAAATGGAATATGATTCAGCAAACAAAAAGTGAAGGATACTATCAGATGGATGAAACTGGAGACCATTATGCTAAATGAAAGTACACAGACACAATACATGTTTCCTTTCCATGCCTATGAAATGTCTAGAATAGGCAAATCCATAATGATTGAAAGTAGATTACTGGTTTTTGGTGCATGGGGCAAAGAATTGGCATCAAGGACTGTGAATGTGTAGAGTTCCTTTAAGTATGACAAAGTGTTCTAAAGGACTCAGGCCATGGCTGCACAAGTCTTCGAGGAGACTAAAACAATCAATCTATCTACCTAAAATGAGTGAATTGTGCGTTCTGTGAATTGAACTTCAATAAAGTTGCTATTTTAGTCATAAACTAACACAAGCATCTTTAGATAAATAGGTTATTGCAAACCAACTTTCTGACCAGCTCTATTTCAAGTGAGACAATTCAACATACACACTGCTTTTTGGGAATTCCAACAGGTCATCAAATCAGAGACACACCTTGAACCAAACAGAAATTCTTGAGGGGAGTGAAAACATTGATGCATGCTAGACACATGATGTTAGGATGACCAATGAAGATAAATGAGGACAAATTAACCAGTAGAATACGAGTTTACAGACAGTCTCCCTTTATGTAATAATCAGGGAAACAAAGACCTAAGGAGTTGAAAATGATCAAATCTATATTCTAAAACCCAAGTCTTCTGTACATATGTAATATTGAGACTGAGAAGAAAAGCTAACACACTGAGATATTTATTAAAAATAGTACAGTTTGAAAGAAGAGAAGAAAGGACAGTACTAGTCATGAATTGTGCATCTCATATATATGCTCAGGATAAGCAAAGGAACGAAGACAAAACACGAACACGCATTTGAGATACTGAGGGCAAAAGGCGTCTGGAACCCCTCTTATGGTGAGCCTGTATTAGAGACTTCTGTTTAGGTACATTTAACAAAAAAATAAAAACCTATTTGTCAGCTGGTAGAAAGGTAACATAGGAACATCCTTGATTCCAATGAGGTAAGGATTATTATGGGCTTCCCCAGGTGGTTCAGACAATAAAGAATCTGCCTGAAATGGAGGATACCTGGGTTCGAGCCCTGGGTTGGGAAGATGCCCTGGAGAAGGGAATGACTACCCACTCCAGTAGTCTTGCCTGGAGACTTCCATGGACAGAGGAGCCTGGCAGGCTTCAGCCAATGGGGTTGCAAACAGTTGGTCTTGACTGAATGACTAACACTTTCTTTCTTTTCAAGGATTACTAGAAACTGCACAGGTACATCTTTGTATATAGAGGCAAATTAGTTAATCCTGAAAAGCAGCACTAAAAGGGAAAGCTGCTTGATAATGGCAGAACTGAGCTGGAGATTGTAGTGCATTGGTTGCCACGCAGCCCCTCTGAGACCCTCTTTGTTACCATGGTGATGTTTGGAGAGCTTGCCTAAATACTCCTTGAGATACCACCTGAACTCTCCACTTCCTTTTAGCACCAATTAGTCATGACCCTTGCTATTCCTCCTCCCTCACATTGCTATCCACATTCATAATCTAATGAACTGGATGAACCTAAAAGTGTATCTCTTAATACCCAATGCACATGGCCAGAGAATGATGCTGACCTCCCTACCCAATATCAACAAATGAAAGAATACTGAAATGAATGAAAAGATCCAACAAGATTATTCAAATTGGGGCTTCCCTGCTGGCCCAGTGGGTAAAGAGTCCATCTTGCAGAACAAGGGCACCGGTTGGATCCCTGGCCCAGGAGGATCCCACATGCCATGGAGTGACTGGACCAGTGTGTCCAATGATAAGCCAGCACCCTTGAGCGCATGCACCCATGCTAGTGCTCGGGAACGGGAGAGGCCACTGCAATGGGAGGCCGACACAGGCCAAAGAATAAAGAGGGATGAAAATAAATAAATAAATAAATACAAACATTAAAAGAGGCCAAACAATCTTTTAAATGGGAAAAATAAGATGATTCAAATCAAAATAACCAAAACAGATGTTTCAATAAAAAATTGATATACTGGGGGGATAATCCAGGATCTGTGCAACTTTATGCCATGGAAGTTTGGTAATTTTCTGTCTTCATTGCACTTAATCACAAATTCACCCAAGCTGCACTCAGGGAACCACTACAATGACGCGAACACGAAAAGCAAGAGCAGCTAGTGTTTATGGACTTTCTGCACCAAGAACTGTCCTAAAGGCTGTGCATGCATTGTTTGGTTTTGAGCATACTACAGAAGACATCTCGAGGGACCGCCTTCGTGTTTCTGTGTGTCTGTGTGTCTGTGTGGCGGTGGGACCCTGCGCTTGTTTACCTGGTGGCCTGGCCGGTGTCTAGGTCTTTCCCTTCTCTGGACAGTGCCCATGCCCCTGCCCAGAGGCCCAGGCTCCCAGGAGAAATGCTGGGTCCCACCGATCTGGCGAGCTCACCCGAGTGTGGGCCCGGTCCCAGCCAGCCGTTGTGGGTCGGGCGCTGCGTCCACCCTACCCATCCCCATGCGGGCACATGCGAGAGCACCTTGGCCGGCTCCTCCAGACCTGCCTGTATCCCTGGCCCCACTCTTTGGCCGCCAGGTTGGGGGCCATCGCCCTGTTCCTCTGCCCCTTCGCAGACCTCACCCGGGGCTTCTGCGGTCCTCGCCGTGGGTGGGGTGGATCGCCCTGGGGATTGCCTCCGCCCTGCCTCATTTTGTGGGTGCCTCCACCGCCCATTGTCGCCCACGCCCAGCGCCAGGCACACCCAGCTCCTTGTGGTCGCTTCTTGGGCTTCCCTGGAGGCTCAGACAGTAAAGAACCCGCCTGCAGTGAGGGAGACCCGACTTCCATCCCTGGGTGGGGAACAGCCTGGAGGAAGATATGCAAACCCACTCCAGTATTCTCGCCTGAGAAGCCCATGAACAGAGGAGTCTGATGGGCACAGTCCATGGGGTCCCCAAGAGTCAGGCACCACTGAAGCGATTTAGCACGCACGCACGCACACAGGAGACCCATAGTCAGGGTCACATATATTGCGTGCATGCCAAGTCTCTTCATTGGTGTCGGACCCTTTGTGGCCACATGCACTGTGCCCATCATGCTCCTCTGTCCAGGGACATCTCAGGCAAGAATACTGAATACCATCCCCTCCTTCAGGCGATCTTCCCGACCCAGGGATCGAACCCGTCTCTTACAGTGCCTTCATTCACAGACTGGTTGTTCACCTGGGAAGTCCGAATCCACCTTGTCACTGGTCCGAGGGCAGTTCCCTGGTGGTGCAGATAGTAAAGAATCCGCCAAAGGACCCGTGCCCCTCCCCCAAACCCTGGGCTCCGACTTCTAGTTTTCCCGCCTCGGTCACGTGTTTACCAAAGCCACGGGGCACCCTGTCTACCAGCAGTCACGAGGGCTCCTCCCCTTCCACTGTGCTTCTTTGCACTGGAAACCATGGTAACCAGTGGTTTCCCCAGCATCTCCAATCCGGTCATTGCGTGCGGGGCCACAGAGCAGGCACGCCTGAGGACATCAGAACGCCTTGACGGGCGGAGTCTCACCGCCTCAGCTGAGGGAGAGCGGAGTTAACTGGTTAACTGGCCGCGGCGGTTTGACTCTCGAGTTGGAGCGTGTTTCCACCTCTAGGGTGAGGTTTCTTATTCTCCTAGCCTTCAGAAGTTCTTCGGAGCAAAGGGGGATAGCCGAAATGTCAGGTGAGTTGGCTCTGCCGCATACTGGGCCATCCCGTGCTGGGCTCGGTGGGTTGACCCCCGAGAGAAATTGACCTGGGGTCTGGGGGGGTGTCCTGGGAATGGTCGGTGTCTGAAATGCATACTTAAATTGACTCTGGGGAACTTAGTCGCGTTGTGATCCGTATTCCTCCTGTGTTTATTGCACGTCTGGCTATCGTGGAATGCATCTTAGTTTTCTTCCCATTCCAGCTGTGGAAGTAGTTCTATCTGTAGGGTGGGAAGTTTTGAATTGGGCAAAATTTGAGGTTTGCCCGTTTTTTCCTTTTCTTCAAGAAAGACTATTTCGTGATTTGTTCCTTAATAATTTGCATGTAATGAAAAATCATTTGTATACCTTTCAGTGTAGCGGTTGTGTAAATGCTGTTTTGAATGTGTGATTTTTTGTGGTAAAGCTTGGAACTCTCGTTCTTCTGTTTCATAGCGGTTTGCCATAAACAACCTAATCTGAGAGATTCAGTTATTATGTATCAGAAGATAGAAGTTAACCTGAAAATGCCAGCTCATCTGACATCAGTAACTTCTCTAAGTGACATTTATATTTATCAGAAATGTGAGTGAGTGGAATGGTAGGATTATAGGCATGTAGCTATATGGAAAGGGGAAGAAGTAACGCACAAGATAATTTTATACATTTATTGCTTTTTAGGTTTTTTTTTCTCCCCCCTAACCTTGCAAGAATAATGCTATGATGTGTAGCAACAACAAACTTGCAAGTGAAAAGATAACTGGGATGAAAATATGCAATTAAAGTAATATTCAGTTCCAAGGAAAAGAAGATAGCTGTAGAAATGTGCAGTTAAGGATGATTTTTTAAATATTAAAAAATATTTTAATAAGATTAAATTTTAAAAGTAAGAGAGTCATTTCAGGGATGAAATAATGGAATGATGTTTTAGATCTTAAGCATGGAATAAGACAGTAGTGCATTACTACTCTTGATTATTTTTGTTTTGAGAATTGAATGTACAAATGAGAATTTGGTGCTCTAGAAGATTTTAGGGCAATAATTGTAAAAAAATTATTTCATTTCTCTGATTATGAAAGTAATATGTATTCATTATTGAAACCATATATATTTTTTTTATTTCAAAAGGCAAGGTCCAGGTGCTAAAAACTCTTGAACTTTATGTGTGAAAGTGTGTCACATTCAAAGTACAAGACCCAAGTAGAATAAAATGCTGATGACCAAATCTAGAAGTACTGGTGTTCTTTCAGGTTTGTTGAATGTTTGAACTTTTTCAGAATAAAGTGTTTGGATGGGGTAAAAGACCCTTCACTGTGTTCAAGTATTTCTGTTGAATGGATGGTTTCCTGGAACTGAAATTGCTGGGCTAAAGAGTATTTGAATTTTCCATGGGTATTGACAAAGCAGCTTCTGAAAAGGTGGTACTACTTTACATTTCCATTTTCTAGATAGTAGAGTGCCCATTTCCCCATTTTGTACTATTATTTTTAATTATATCTTTCTTCTTGAATGTATAGCATTTCCTTGCTGTGGCTTTAAGTTTTTACCTGCTGTACATTGCAAATTATGTTCTCCCACTCTGTCCATATTCTCTTCAATTTGTGGTGTGATTGTGTACTTTCAAAAGTAGTAGGTATTACTGTATACACAGTAAAGCAGAAAAATCTGAGATGTGTATCTATGTATATTTATCTCTGTAACCACCCCGGGTCAAGATATAGATCATTTCAGGAATCCCAAGTCTTCCTCTCCTGGTTGAGTACCCTATTCCAGAGGTAAACACGAGTGTTTCAGAGACTGCTTTTAAAATGGAAGTTAGGAGAATTCCCTGAGCTGGTGTCTAGTTGATAGGACTCTGCTTTCACTGCTTGGGTTGTGGGTTGGATCCCTGGTTGGGGAACTAAAATCCTGAAACCAGAGGGCATTGGTGACAAATGAAATGTCAGTTAGACTGTACTATTCCCTTGCCTAAACCCCCCTGCCTAAACTTAGATGGAAATCTAGACCCCCTACTGGGGCCATGTGGACCCTAAGGCAAACTCTGTAAAGAGATAGTAAAACTTTTGTCTTTTTTAGACCTAAGGTTTCTGCTGCAGCTATTCAATGTCAAGTAGCCACAGAAAATACGGAAATGGATGGGTTATTTAATGAACAAAACCTGGGAGCAGGCTGTATTTATCCTGAGTATCAGTTATTTCATCACCACGATAGAATTGATAGCAAGCTGAAATTTGTTTGTTATCTTTCTCCTCTCTCAAGTTTATAAGTTCCTCCATGGCAAGCATTTTGTTTTTGTTTTTTCTGCTGTGGGCAATTTCTCCTATACCCAGAAAAGTGTCTGGCACATAGTACGTAGCTGATAAGAGTTCCTGAATAAAGATATGGATGAAATAAAGTATGTTCATAGATTAGCTGAAGTGGAACCACTAGTTTCTACTTGGTCCCGCTTGTTATTTTATCTGTATATGCAAGTGAATTTAATCCATAAGCTTTGTTATTTTTAGGAGAGTACTATTTCAGTCCAATGTTGACACCAGATCAATTACTATTAGTCTAGTAGAATGAGTTAGGAAACTTATCTGTTTTTCTGTACTTAGAGAAATCATGTGTTCATTGAAGGTTTGATAGAATTTACCCCTAAAACTATTAGAACTAGGGACCTTGGCTGAGGATGGGGAGTTGGGAGAATGATTCCTTTTCAAAGTTTTGAAACGGTAGTGAAACCAGTAATGCTTCTTTTGAGTGCTTCTTTTTTTAAATGTTTCATTTTACATTTTTTGCCTCTAAGTCATCATTTGTTTTTCATTCATGTTTATTCTTGTGTGGGCCTTCCATTGCAGTGGCCTCTCATTGCAGGGCACTTGGGTCTGGGCACATGCCCTTTCCCGAGTGCTGGCTCATCATTGGACACACCGGCCCTTGTGGGATCTTCCCGGGCCAGGGATCACATCGGTGTCCCTTGTACTGCAAGGTGAACTCTTTACCCACTGGACCACCAGGGAAGCCCTTCAGGGCATTTCTGAGAGCTGATATTTCACTTCCTAATTTCACCTAGATCTCAGAGTTGTACCTAATCTACATTTAAACCTCTATCTTGTCAGTTACATCCTCGGTACCTTCCTCATGCCAGAGTCTTCACCCTGTTTAATGCTTGCCTTGTCAGAGGATTGTTTACTTCCCCGATATTCAGAAGTAAGACTTTTAGATTAACTAATTAAGAAGTCTGTATCAGGAGATGGTTCTACTTTATTTCTACTTTCCTCTTTAAATGGGTTTACATTTTTGTGCTTTTTTTTTTTTTTTTTTTTTGGTACTGTCTCCTAGAGTTGAACGCATGGTTCATTTACTCCCCTATTTATTCCAAAAGCTTTAACAGTTCTGAAATTTCACAGTTACAATTTTGGCTGTATACCCCAGATTGTGAAGTATAGTGATTTTATTATTACTCATTACTTATGTGTTCTGCTTGTAGACTTGAGTTTCTGTTTACCCAAAAGTTGAGAAAAACTTTGCTTATTAGCTATGCAGTTCCTTATTAGACCAGGTTCTAAAATTCAAGTTAAAATATTTCATCTTATTTTAAAATGATTTTCTTTGCCCATTTCTTTGAAAAGAATATTGGCTTCTATTTATGATGGTGGTTTTGTTCATTTCATATATTTCTATCAGCTTTACGTTTAGGTGTTTCTTCATGGTGTAAAGTTGCATAGCTTGTTTCTATCTTGAGGATTTCACCCTAGCAACATAGAATTAATCTTAGTCCTTTTCTTGTCTCGCATTACATTTTGTCTGATGGGACTGTTTACCACTTCATGGCCTTTTAGTTAGCATTTAGGGCCATGATTCTGAAACATGAGTGGGCATCTATGTCACCTCAAGTGTTTTTAAATTCAGATTGCTGGACCCTGTCATCAGTTTATTATTCAGTACATCTGCCCTAGACTTTCCATTTCTATCATTTTAATGCTGCTGGTTCAAAGGCCATACTTTCATAACCACTTGTTTTAGTGTGTATTTCTTTATCACTTTATTTCCATTTTGCTTTAGGTTTCTTTCTATAGAAGAATTTTGCCTTTTCACCTAAGATTTTGATCTTTTTAGGTCAAAAAGTTAAGATTTTGCCTTTTGACCTAAACCAATTATTTTTCTTTCAAGATGAATTTAATGCAATTAAATTTTAATGAATTGATATTGTTTGTACCTGTTCTTGCAGTCCTAATCTGTTTAGTATATGCCTTTTTTTTTTTTTTTGGCGTTTAAGTCGTCATTTATTTTTCATTCATCTTTATTCATTGGCATGTGTGGGGCCCCGCATCGCAGTGGCCTCTCTCATTACACAGCACTGGCTCTGGGCACATGCACTGTAGAGCGCTGGCTCATAATTGAAACGCCGGCCCAGCCGCTCCTCGGCATGTGGGATCTTCCAGGGCCGGGGATCCAACAGGCAGACTCTACCCACTGGACTATTAGGGAAGCCTCATGTAATTTTTTTCTTTTCACGGTTTGAAACTTTTTCTTTGCGTGATTTCAAAAATACTTTTATTCTCTTTAATGTTTTAACATATTGTTTTGAGCTTTTATATCAATCTGCAGAACTACTTATTGTAAGAGTCGCAAAGACACGATGGACAGCAAGTTGATAGGGAAAGAGCCTATTAGGGAAGAGTTCCCAGGCGAGATTCACTGGTCCAAGAGGTGGGCCAGTGAAGTCGCACCCCCGAGATGGGATGAGGACGTTTTATTAGGGAGGGAAGGGAGAAGAAAAAGGGAGGGAATCTTCCGAGCAGGTGCAGAAATGAAGACTTTGTCTAAACTGAGCAAGAAGTTAGTGACGAGTCTGCTGTCCTTGAGTTGTCTGTGGGCATGAGGGCGTGCAGTTCTTGTTACTTTGCAGATGTAGTGGAGAATCTTTATGGCCAGTGTGATCTCCTTACCGCCGGCCTTGAGAGACTCCCTGGTGCCAGCAGATCAGCAACCAGCCCTATGATGCTGACCCTTTAGGGCCGGTGAGTTTGCACTTGCCATATTAACCCTTTAATAGCCCATAAACCTAACATTTACAATTTATAATATTCTCCTCCTGAAAAGACAAGATGTTTAGAAATCTACTTGATCATGAAGCATTTTCAAGTACTGCTATATTGGATTTGAATATATTTAGGATTTATGCCATCAAAGATGTTTTTGAGGTGGAAGAGAGATGCGGACCAAGGATATACACATGACTAATCTGGGATGATAGATATCTGTAAAAAAAACTCTGTAAAAGTAAAAAAAAAAAAAAAGGGGAAAGAAAAACAGCATTCCAAAACTAAAGAAAAATGTTTGGGGTGTATCATTTTCTTTTGTACTATTTCTGTTATAATTTTGGGGGATTTATTTAAGTTTATAAAATGAATTGGTACACTTTCTGTATTTTACTCTGCTCTAGAACAGCTTTAGAGAAAGCTGTTCTTTGAAAATTGTTAACTCTATGAACCTAGTGTATTTTGGAAGGTCATTAGATGTGAACTTTTCATTTTGTTCCATGGATATTGATCTATTCCAGCGTTCCCTAGAGCAACAGTATTGGTAATTCATTTGTTTCTCAAAGATTATAAATTTCCTGATAGTTTCATGTATAGTGATATGTAATCATATAATCCTTAAAACGATTTTCTCGATGTTTCTAGGTGAGCGTATTCTGGGTGTTATCTTTTGTTTGCTTTCTTCATGATTGCAGGTATTAAAGCTGTACCTTTTTATTCGTTTTTCCAAGGAAGAGGGTTTACCAGTTCTTCTGTTTTCTAATTCGTTATTTTCACTTTCTATCTTTATTCTTCTCTGCAGTCCTAGGCTTTATTCTTTTGAAGTGGTTTCCGCTGTATAGGCCAAGGGCCGCTAGATATTTCCACAAGAGCTTTCCAGGGGTTCACAATGTTAAACTTATTTTCATAATAATACTATTAAGGCTTGATCTTTTATTTTTGTAATTTCAAACAGGAGGCATTCTGTCTCCCATGTGGTTTCTGCCTAATACACGAAATTCTTCTTTATGGACTGAGAAAGGAGCTGTCTGGTGTCTCTCCTTTTTATTTTCTTTTAATTTTGACCACTTTTATTGTTCTTTTATTTATTTATTTTCATCCAGCTGTATTCTCTGGCCTGCGTGGACCTCCCATTGCAGTGGTCTCCCCCGCTGCAGAGCGCTGGCTCCAGGCACGTGTGCCCCAGAGCACTGGCTCATAATTGGATGCACCAGTCCTGCTGCTCCGTGGCACATGGGATCTTCCTGGGCCAGGGATAGCACCAGTGCCCCCTTTCACTGCAAGGTGGACTCTCTACCCACTGGGGGGGGCCCCCAACCCAGGGAGACCTG
>JAIOJX010000018.1:9008814-9033814 GCA_022376925.1 Tragulus kanchil | reverse complement strand
AGATCTATTGTCCTTAGTAGAATTTATCCTTTTAAAAATTGATTTTAAGATGTTTTGAAGATTTGGCATTTATCTTTTCAATTGGTTAGGATCCTTAAATGCTCCTTAATACGCTTTAGTCCTCTGGATGACAGGAAAAATTCAGTCTAATGTACTAACATATTGCTATGTTTACATAGCAATATATCTCAATTTTAAGTTTTATTAATGCTATGGCATCATGACGGATGAACTATAGGCTTCCGATTTTTTTTCAATTTTGGCCACTTTTTATTGATTTTTTATTTCTTTATTTATTTATTTAACCTTTCTTTTGCTTTTAACTTTTACAGAGTTTTGTTGTTTACAGATATGTATGTTCCCAGATTAGTCCTATGTATATCCCCCCTTCCCTCCCCTCCCAGCCATCACACAGCACCCCTGAAGGATCCCCTTTTCTCACAGAGCAATGACTATAGCTGTTTTCTTCACTTATGATAGTACAGGCCTTCATGCTACTTCCTTTACGCCTCCCACCTTCTGTTCCTTCCCCACAATGACCATATGTCCACTGTCCATGTCTGTCTTTCTGTTGCTTCACTGCATGTGCCATCATCACCATCCTACTAGATTCCATATATATGTGTTAATATACTGTATTTGTCCTTCTCTTTCTGACTGACTTCACTTTTGATGATACATTCTAGATCCAGCCACCTCATTAGGGCTGATTCTTCTGCATTTCTCTTTACAGCTGTGTAGTATTCCATTGTATATATGTACCAGTGCTTTTGTATCCATTCAATCATTGATGGACATCTAGGTTGCTTCCATGCTCTAGCTATTGTACAGAGAGCTGCAATGAACATTGGGGTACAGGTGCTTCTTTCAATTCTGATGTCATCAGGGTATAAGCCTAATAGTGAGATTGCTGGGTTTTATGGTGCTTCTATTTTTAGTTTTTTAAAGAAATCTCCATACTGTCTTCCATAGAGGCTGTATCAATTTACACTCCCACCAGCAATGCAGAAGTGTTCCCTTTTCTCCGCAGCCTCTCCAGCATTTATTGTCTGTCGATTTGTGGATGACGGCCATTCTGACGGGTGTGAGGTGATATCTCATTGTAGTTTTGATTTGCATTTCTCTAATTATTAGTGAAGTTGAGCATCGTTTCATGTGCTTTTGGGCCCTCTGTATGTCATCGTTGGAGAGGTGTCTGTTTAGGTCCTTTTCCCATTTTTTGATTGGGTTGTTCGTTTATCCAGTGCTGAGTTGTCTGAGTTGCTTGTAGATTTTGGAGATTAATTCTTTGTCTGTTGTTTCATTTGCTATGATTTTCTCCCACTCTGTGGGCTGTCTGTTCAGCTTTTTTGTAATTTCTTTAGCTGTACAAAAGCTTTGAAGTTTCATTAGGTCCCACATGTTCATTTGTCTTTTTAGTTCTGCTATTCTAGAAGGTGGTTCAGAGATCTTGCTTTGATGTATGTCCTTGAGGTTTTTGCCTATATTGTCCTCTAAGAGTTTGATGGTTTCTGGCCTTACATTTAGGTCTTTAATCCATTTTGAGTTGACCTTTGTGTATGGTGTCAGGGAATGTTCCAACTTCATTGCCTTGCATGTAGCTGTCCAATTTTCCCAGCACCATTTGTTGAAGAGGCTGTCTTTGTCCCATTTTATATGTTCGCCTCCTTTGTCAAAAATAAGGTACCCATAGGTGCGTGGCTTTATCTCTGGGTTCTCGATCTTGTTCCATTGGTCGATATTTCTGTTTTTGTGCCAGTACCATACTGTCTTGAGGACTGTTGCTTTGTAGTAGAGTCTGAAGTTGGGGAGGCTGATCCTCCAGCTCCAATCTTCATCCTCCTCAGGATTGCTTTGGCTATTCGAGGTCTTTTGTGTTTCCATATGAACTGTGTTATTCTTTGGTCTAGTTCTGTGAAGAATATTATTGGAAGTTTCATATGGATCACATTGAATCTGTAGATGATATTTGGTAGTATGGTCATTTTCACAATATTGATTCTTCCGACCCAGGAACATGGAATATTTCTCCATCTGTTTAAGTCTTCTTTAATGTCTCTCATGAGTGTCTTGTAATTTTCTGTGTACAGTTCTTTTGTTTCTTTGGGTAGGTTTATTCCTCGATATTTGATTCTTTTGGTTGCAATGGTGAAGGGGATTGCCTCTTTGATTTCGTTTTCTGATTTTTCATTGTTTGTGTATAGGAATGCCAGTGACTTCTGTGTGTTGACTTTGTATCCTGCGACTTTGCTGAATTCGTTGCTTAGCTCTAGGAGCTTTGTAATGGGTTCTGTGGGGTTTTCTATGTATAATATCATGTCGTCTGCAAAGAGAGAGAGCTTGACTTCTTCCTTTCCAATCTGGATTCCTTTGATTTCTTTCTCTTCTCTTATTGCTATTGCTAGGACTTCCAGGACTATGTTGAATAGTAGTGGTGAGAGTGGACCCCCTTGTCTTGTTCCTGATCTCCAATGAAATGCTTTCAGTTTTTCACCATTGAGGATAATGTTTGCTGTGGGCTTCTCATATATGGCTTTCACTATGTTAAGATAGGTTCCTTCTATGCCCATTTTTGGAAGAGTTTTTATCATTAATGGATGTTGTACTTTGTCGAAGGCTTTTCTGCATCTATTGAGATGATCATGTGATTTTGTCTCTCAATTTGTTGATATGGTGTATCACATTGATTGATTTGCAGATATTGAGAATCCTTGCAAGTCTGGGATGAACCCAACTTGATCGTGATGAATGAGCTTTTGTTGTGTTGTTGAATTCTGTTTGCTAGGATTTTGTTGAGGATTTTGGCATCCATGTTCATCAGTGAAATTGGTCTATAATTTTCTTTTTTTGTGTTTTCTTTGCCTGATTTTGGTATCTGGGTGATTGTGGTCTCGTAGAATGTGTTTGGAAGTGTTCCTTCCTATGCAGTCTTTTGAAAGAATTTTAGAAGGACAGGCATTAGCTCTTTAAATGTTTGGTAGAATTCGGCTGTGAAGCCATCTGGCCCTGGGCCTTTATTTTTGGATAGATTTTTGATCACAAGGTCGATTTCTGAGCTTGTGATTGGCTTGTTCATAGTTTCTATTTCTTCCTGGTTGAGTCTTGGGAGATTAATCTTCTCTAAGAAACTGTCCATTTCTTCCAGGTTGTCCAGTTTGTTGCCATAGAGTTGTTCATAATAGTCTCTTATAATCCTTTGGATTTCTGCATTATCTGTTGTAATCTCTCCTTTTTCATTTTGATTTTGGTGATCTGGTTCTTCTCTCTCTTTTTCTTGATGAGTCTGGCCAGTGGTGTGTCGATTTTATTTACCTTTTCGAAGAACCAGCTTTTTGTTTTATTTATCTTTACTATTGTTTCTTTCATTTCTTTTTCATTTATTTCTGCTCTGATCTTTATGATTTCCCTTCTTCTGCTGGCCTTGGGGTGTTTTTGTTCTTCTTTCTCCAGCTGTTTTAAGCGTAAGGTAAGGTCGTCTGTTTGAGATTTTCCTAGTTTCTTGAGGTGGGATTGAATTGCTATAAATTTCCCTCTTAGGACTGCTTTTGCAATATCCCATGGGTTTTGCACTGTCGTATATTCATTGTTGTTTTCTTCTAGGAATTTTTTTATTTCTCCTTTGATTTCCTCAATGATCGGTTGGGTTTTTAGGTACGTGTTGTTTAATCTCCATGTGTTTGTGTTTTTAGCGGTGTTTTTCCTGTAGTTGATCTCTAGTCTCACTGCATTGTGGTCCGAGAAGATGGTTGATAGAATTTCAGTTTTCTTGAATTGACTGAGGATTGATTTGTGGCCCAAGATGTGGTCTATCCTGGAGAATGTTCCGTGAGCACTTGAGAAGAAAGTGTATTCTTCTGCTTTTGGATGGAAAGTCCTAAAGATATCAATGAGGTCCATTTCTTCTAGTGTGACATTTAAGGCTTGTGTTTCTTTATTAATTTTCTGTTTGGATGATCTGTCCATTGGTGTGAGAGGAGTGTTAAAAGTCTCCTACTATGATTGTGTCACTGTTGATGTCTTCTTTTATGTCTGAAAGTGTTTGTCTTATGTATTGGGGTGCTCCTGCATTGGGTGCATAGATATTTATGATTGTTATGTCTTCTTCTTGGATGGATCCCTTAATCATGATGTAGTGACCTGCCTTGTCTCTTAGAATCTTCTTTACTTTAAAATCTATTTTGTCTGATATGAGGATTGCTCCTCCAGCTTTCTTTTGATTTCCATTTGCATGGAATATCTTTTTCCAGCCTCTCACTTTCAGTCTATGAGTGTCTCTAGGTCTGAAATGAGTTGCCTAGAGGCGTCATATGTATGGGTCGTGTTTTGGATCCATTCAGCCACTCTGTGTCTTTTGGTTGGGGCATTTAGTCCATTGACATTCTTAGTAATTATTGATACATATGATCCTATTGACATCTTCTTAGATGCTATGATGGGTTTGTTTCGTGGATCTTCTCCTTTTATACTTGTTTTCTATATAAGTCCCTTTAACACGTGTTGTAAGGCTGGTTTGGTGTGACTAAATTCTTTTAATTTTTGCTTGTCTGTAAAGCTTTTGATTTCTCCATCAATTTTGAATGATATCCTTGCAGGGTAGAGGATTCTTGGTTGCAGATTATTCTCTTTTAGCCGTTAAATGTGTCCTACCATTCCCTTCTGGCCTGCAGAGTTTCTGTTGAAAGATCAGCTGTTAAGCATATGGGCTTTCCCTTGTATGTCACTAGTTGCTTTTCCCTTGCTGCTTTGAGAATTCTATCTTTGTGTTTAATTTGTGTTAACTTCATTAATATGTGTCTTGGTGTGTTTCTTCTTGGATTGATTCTGTATGGTACTCTTTGTGCTTCTCGGACTTGACTGACTATTTATTTATTTTCATCCATCTTTATTCTTGGGCCTGTGTGGACCTCCACTGCAGTGGTCTCTCATTGCAGAGCACCAGCTCTGGATGCATGTGCTCACTGTAGAAAGAAAATGACCTGAGTATAGCCTACTATTGCTTAATTATAGCCTGATTGTGACCTAGGAAAAATGTATCAATTCACAAAATTTCAGTAAGACCACAAAATCACCTGACTATGACCTCACTATGCCCTAGGACATCACAATAGCCTATACTGACCCAATTAGAATCTGATTATGACCTCACTATAGACTGAAAATGACCTGACTATAGCCTACTATGGGCTCTGTATTGCATGATCATGACCTAGGAATAGAGTATGACTTCACAAAATTTTACTATGACCACAAAATGTCCGATATGACCTCACTATGCACTAGAACCTCCAATCAGCCTACTCCGGCCTCATTAGAATCTAATTATGACCTCACTACAGACTGACAATGACCTGAGTATAGCCTCTATGGCAACACTATAGCTTGACTGTGACCTTGGAATAGAGTTTGATTTCACAAAAGTTCACTATAACCACAAAATTCACTGATTTTGACCTCCCTATGCACTCGGATATGACAATAGCCAACTCTGACCTCACTAAAGTGTGATGATGAGCTCACTACAGAAGGAAAATGACCTGAGTATCGCCTATAATGGCTTCATTATTGAAGATATGTCATCTTTGAATGCAGGAGATGGTGCATCTTAGACTTTCACCATTTATCTTTAAGGGTGAATTTGTTTTCAAATTCAATCAAGATTCAAATGATCACAAACAGAGCACACTTAAATTGCATTTGTCAAACATTTGGTGGACGTTTGTTATGTGCCAGGCACTCTGTTAGACATTGTAGTTATAGTGATGAAAGACCCAGACCCTAATGTGAAAGAGTCCATAGTTTAGTGAACTCAAGTAAATCAGGTAACCTCAAGGAAAGCCTACACTGGAGAGGGTAAAACCTGACTGTCTTAATGCAGATGAGTCAGGATCTTATGCAAGGAGACTGAACTTTATTCTCTAGGTGAATCAAAGCTACAGAGCTTTATGGAGTCCAGTTAAGGGTCTTTGGCAAAGAGGTCTGTAAGGGCCTTTGGCATAGGAATGACATGTACATTTTTCCCATTGAGGAAAATGGATCTGGTAGCCAGGGGGAGACTGAATTGAAGGACTGAAACTGTTAGTTTAGAAACTAGTCAGGAGGTGGTTACAGTAATTTAGGTGAGACACAGTGGTGACAATGGAGCTGTATTAGAGAAGAAATAGGCCTGTTTCTTATGTGGCTAATTTTCTAACTTCTCTCTCTGAAGTACTTATTGATAAAAAACACAAATCTATTGGCAGAGTCTTCCTATGCAGAGTCAAGGATTGACACTGTTCTGGCTAGAGTGACCTGGGTTCAGTCCTTGGTTCAGGAAGGTCTGGAAGAGGTCACAGCAACCCACTCCAGTATTCTTGTCTGGAGAATCCCATGGACAGAGGAGCCTCTCGGGAGTCAGACACGACTGAACGACTAACACTGTTTAACGCTGGTAGGTCAGTGGTAAAGAACCTACCTACCAAAGCAGGAGATGTGGGTTCTATCCCTGGATTGGGAAGATCTCCTGAAGAAGCAAATGGCAACCCACTCCAGTATTCTTGCCTGGGAAATCCCATGGACAGAGGAGTCTGGCAGTCTACAGTCCATGCGATCGCAAAGAGTCAGGCACAACTGATCGACTAACACCTTCTTTTTGTGATTGGACCACTGTCTTAAGACTCCATGCCCATCCATAACACTGATCAGACTGTAATCAAATGTCAGTCTAGTACTTCTAAAAGTACGGCCCACAGGCCACGTGAGGTCAAAGAACCCACAGAACTTGTTAAACTGCAGTTTCCCAAGCCTCACCACAGACATATGGAAACAGGGAATGGGGACCAGGAAATTCAATGTTTTAACAGGTTTCCCAAGTAATTTTCATTCATATTAAAGCCTGAAGATCATTTATCTAGTCCTACAGTTTTCAAAATATGATCTAGGAGCACTGGTCCCTGAGATTCCTTCAGGGGCCCATGAGGCCACAACTATTTTCATAATAATGTGTAGACATTATTTGCAGAATTCACTGTATTGACATTTACACATGGTTTAAAAGCAATGGTGGGAAAAAACGGCTGGCACCTTAGGGCCAACTAAGACAGAGCAGCAAGCCCTATCAAATACTATACTTCCCTGCATTTGCAGTAAAAAGAAAATGCCAGTTTCATTTAGGACTCTCTTATGGAGCAGTGAGATTAATTCTGTTAAATCTCTACACACTTCTTTTTTTTCCTGTTCCTTGTAGTTCCAATGGGAAGTAGCTGCAAAGCACTCATATGACTGAGTTGTGAGCTGAACGAGCTGTTTTCTCCAAACCACTCCTTTTTAACTTGAACTACTGACAAACAATGGGTATTCAGCCCAGGATATTTGGAAAACCTTTTCTCAAAAATGAACTAAGTGAATCTGTCCTTTGAAAGAAAACAATGACAGCATTTGCTGCTAACGATAAAAGTTTGACATGTTCAATCAAGAACTAGGATTTGGGAACACTTTTACCTACCCATGAGCTTGATCATTTTTATAAAACACGTACTTACCCAATGAGACCTGTGGTGATATGAACAACCATGATTTTTTGATATTGTGTGATCTTGAAATGAGTCACCATTTTTAAAGTCTACATAATTTTGTGACCCAGTACTCTCCAGATGACCAATGCATGGTGTCACAAAGCCATGCATAGATAAAGGTTCCATTCAATGGATTTTCCTTTAGCCAAGTACAAAGAATTGATGGATAGGGCTTCAAATTCTACCTTTGCATCTAATATTTCAGAAAATGCCACTTATTGAGATTTGTTGTAACATAAAAGAATAAGTACAATGATTTCAAAAGGCTGTGAAACCACTCCTCAATCTTCTAATTACATATTTATGTGGGTACAGATTTAAATTCATATATTTTAACCAGAGAAACAGATCACAGATCTAATACAGAAACACATATGAAGATCCAACTGTCTTCTATCAAGTCTGACATTAAAGAGGTTTGTACAAATGACAGTGTCACTCTTATGACATTTTTGGGAAAATGGTCTCTTTAATAAAATGTTAATTATATTCATATATATTTATGGATGTTCTCTTAAAGAATAAAGAAATATATATTTGTAAAATTCCTGTTAATTTCTAATATGGTTAATATGAGTAGAAATAATCTATGTAAAGAAAAGTTCTTTGGAGTCCTCAATAACTTTAAAGAGTACAAACGGTGCTAAATCCAGAAACTGTTAGAAATGACGATGTAGCCTTTGGGTTCTTAGCAATGTTCATTACCACTTGTGGAAATCAGAATAGACCTAGCTAGGGTGGGTTTTTTTACGCTTTTTTTTTCCTTTGGCCACTTCTATTGGTCTTTCATTTATTTTCATCTTTGTTCTTTGGCCTTTGTGGGCCTCCCATTGCAGTGGCCTCTCTTCATTGCAGAGCACTGGCTCTGGGCACATGCGCTCCAGAGCTCCGGCTCAGTAATTGGACACATCGGTCCAGCCACTCCATGGCACGTGGGATCTTCCCAGGCCAGGGATCGAACCGGCGCCCCTTGCACTGCAAGGTGGTGTCCTTACCCACTGGACCACCAGGGGAAGCCCTGTATTTAAGTTTTGACTCTATAATATCCAGAGATGCATTGGAGTCTTCTGACTCAGCCAGTTGTACCCATGTTTTCTCAACTCCACACTTTTATGGCCATTATTTTGTTTGAGGTTTAGTCATTAAGTCATGTCTGATTCTTTTGTGACCCTGTGAACTGTAGCCCACCAGGTCCCTCTGTCCTTGGGATTTTCCAGGCCAGAATACAGGAGTGGGTTGCCATTTCTTTCTCCAGGGGGTCTCCCCGACCCAGGGATTGAACTTGTGTCTCCTGCTTGGCTTACCACTTAGCCACCAGGGAAGCCACTTATATGACCATGAGAGTAGATTTATATCATGGAAATTGGCACACACTACAAATCAAGGCTTCTTCTACCTCCCCCAAGAGCCAACTCTTAAGCCTTACCACTCCCTCCTCTAATTTCATTTTTTCCTGTTAGATAATAGCTTTAGGTTTCACTGAAGATAGAGATCTGATGTAAAATGATGGTGAAGAGCAGAGGCACTGAAGCCAAACTGCCTATTTTCAGATATCAGTTCTGCATGTACTAACTTGAGTAATCCTAGGCAAGTTAGTCAGTCTTGCCTCTAATGGGGTAATAACAACGCTTACCTTATAAGGCTGATGTAAGAATTAAATATGTTGATGCAGGTAAAGCACTTAGCATAGGGTCTAGTTTATAGATGAAACTTATCTGACAACTTCAATTATCCAAATATTGCCAGGATTGAGGAAACAAACAAAAATGTCACTGAGCAACCAATCTAAATATCAGAAGGTACTTGCACCGAAACCCTCAAGTTCTCTCTGGAAGCCTGTTTTATTCTTTGTTTAGATCCAAGCTTGACTGAATTTTAGAGCTGACAATAGATTAGAAGTATACAATTAGAAAGAGGGAAGAAATGCTGCTATATGCAACAAGTGACAAGCTCTCTCCCTCAAGGAAAATTATCCAAAGTGAGAGCTCAAAAATGAGTCAGAACAGATGGTTTCTAAGGTCCATTCTAGCTCCCCAAATCTTTGACTTTGCTGGAAAATCCGAACAGTTTAGGGACCAAGAACCTAGCTACTATATTAAATAATGGCTTACAAAGATGATCCAGTATCAATAGTAAATCATAACCTGTATATGCTAGCTAGGAAAATAGGACAGTTTGGATGACTTTTTGTAAAATTTTTCACTCAAAATGGTTAACATTAAATATTTGCGTAAAGCTTTTTTTACTTGCAAGTTTTACGTACATGGAATACCTAATTCCCTGATGATACCAGATAAAGAAGAACATGGCTGTAGTTAACTAAAAGACAGTCTCTGTCCTTAAAATGCTGTTAATTTAAGAGGGAGTCTAGCATGCCAATTGAAATGCAAGAGGGAAGGAAGTACTAGCTAAAGGTTAAAACCTAAGTGACAAGGGAACAAAGGGAGAATATCTAGATTCTCACAGTGGGTTGCCATTTCCTCCTCCAGGGGATCTTCCTTTCCTTGAATTGAATAAAGTTCCTGCTGCATCTCCTGCATTGCAGGAAGGTGCTTTACCACTGATCCACCCAGGAAGCCATCATTGTCTATTGGGCTGGTCATAACATTTGTTTGGGTTTTTCCATAGGAAGGTACAGGAAAAACCTGAAAGAACTTTTTAGCCAGCCCAGTATATGACTGACTAGGTTAGCAGTGAACATTCAAAGGTGCGTCTGGGGCCACTAAGCCTGGTGACCAGTGGGTTGTGATTCTGTTACCTCTGAAGGAACGCCTGGAGAATCCCATGCTCAGAGGAGCCTGACGGGTTACAGTCCATAGGGTCACAAAGAATCATACATGACTGAAGCAACTTAGCACATATACAAGGGAAGAGGAGATATATGATAATGCTTAGAAATAGGTCTTTTGTAGATTTAGAAAGCTAATTCCATAGATAGTTAGACTACATATAGCATATATGAATATGAATTGTGGGGATTGAAGCACAACATTGTTCCTTATGTGTAGACAATGTACATTTCTTGACTATCCTCATTTTTTAATCTCCATTTGACCACAATGGCCAGTATGTTCCTGAGCATCCACCCCTGCCACCCACCTCATATCTTCTCAAAGAATGAAAACATACTTCTATTAGTCAAAATCATTAAGAAAGACACATCTGTGATTTAAAAGAAGTCCGTAGAGGTATATATTCCTGAACCTCGGTTTGAGAAAGATCTATACAAAGATTTATAAAGTTTACAATATCAGAAATGAATGCCATAATTAATCAAAACTTTATGGCCATGAACTTTCCTGACAGATAGCTTGTAGAGAAATGCCAAATAATGACAAAAGAGAATGGAAATCATTTGGGTGCTTTGAATGCCAAGGGGAGAAATGGAAAGCTCCCAAATAAAGAAAAAAATCAGCATGTCTCTTGCAAAACAGTCAGTTCCTTAAGACTGTTTGCATTATATTCTGATAGAGGAAATAGATGCAACAAAAGACACTTCAGCCGTTACTTTTGAGATTTTCCTCATGTCAATGGGAAGAGAGTATTTCACAGCATTGGGAAAGATAATGCCTGTCCTTTATTCTTATCACGAGATTTATAAAGTTGGTAAAGTGGGAGATGATAAGAGATTTAGCCTTTAGACTAAGACTTAATAAATTGTTAAACTTAGTAATAAGTTTAGACCAATTTCAGATTTGATGTTAGTTGGGCATGAACAGAAACACACATTTCTATCCACTGTACATGTTATATTCATTGCTAACCAGATTTGATCTGTGAAAACCTTAGGACACCTTGAACAAATTTTATGTTGCTTTGGAGGGTATTGAAAAATGGCACATAGACATACATATAGGCTATCCATTTGGGCTTGTAATCATTCATTATTTCAAATTACTAATGCTGATCTATAGATCCTTATATATTTTATTTTTCTTTCTTTCTTTCTTTTGGCTGTGTTTCATGCGGGATGTGGGATCTTAGTTCCCTAACCAGGGATCAAACCCATGCCCCCTGCACTGGAAGCATGGAGTCTTACCCACCAGACCTCGAGGGTGGATTCTTTACCAATGAGCAATCAGATGAGCCCTGAAGTTCTTTAGAAATGATCCCTAAATTCTGCTGCTGGAGCTATCCTTACTGCAGATAAAGTGGAGCACATTTTCTATGAGTCCTAAGATGGGTAAAACATCACTAAAGAGAAGTTATCCAAGATGATAATGATGCCTTAAATGAAGAGGTTCAATATTCTAAGATGAAAGTGGCAAAGATGAGTAAAAATAATGAGGAGGAGGAGAAGGAAAAGCAGGTTCTGCAAAGGACACATTTCAAGAAAATAAGACACAACCCACACCATCAAAGAAAATGTTGATCGTATATCTGATAAGGGACTTGCATCGGGAACATACAAAATATATAAAGACTTCTTGCTACTCAGTTGCACCTGACCCTTTACAATCCTTTGGACTGTAGCCTGCCAGGTTCCTCTGTTCATGGAATTTCCAGGGCAAGAATACTGGAATGGGTTGCCATTTCCTTCTCCAGGGGATCTTGCCAACCTTGGGATTGAACCTGTCTCCTGTGTCTGCTGCATTGCAGGTGGGTTCTTTACCACTGAGCCATCAAGGAAGCCCTGTCAAGACCTCTTAGGTCTCAGTAATCAAGAGAGAAGTGATTCCATTTAAAAATAGGCAAAGGAGGGATTACCAGGTGGCTCAGTGGTAAACGATCTGCCTACCAAACAGGAGATGGGAGTTCAGTTCCTGGATTGGGAACATACCCTGCAGAAGCAAATGATACAATTTGGCAAATGAGAAAGAAAAATAAATAAAAGAGTAAATAAGACATAAAAATAGGCAAAAATCTGAATTGACATTCCTCCAAAGAAAATATGAAAATGTCCAATAAGGAGAATGAAAAGAAGCTAAAAATCATTAGTCATTACAGAAATACATATCCAACCACAATGAATGAGATATCCACTTTATATCAGCTACGATAAGATAAACAAAGACAGACAATAGCAAACGTTGGCAAAGTTGTGGAAAAACCAAAACTCTTGTTCACTGCTAGTGGGAATGTAAAATGGAACAATGCTTTGGAATAGAGTTTCACAGTTCTTCAAAATTGTTAAATATAGAACCGTCATATGAGGCAGCAACTTCAGCCCCAGATATCTATCCATACCAGAGATTTAAAAACATATATCCACAAGACATATCATACACTAATATCATAGGCACCTTATTCATAGTAGGAAAAAGTGAACACAACTCAAATGTCCATTAGCTGATGAACTGATGAATATAATGTGGTATGTCTGTAAAATGAAATATGATTCAGCAAACAAAAAAATGAAGGATGCTGTCAAATGGATGAAACTGGAGACCATTATGCTAAATGAAAGTACACAGACACAATACATGTTTCCTTTCCATTCCTATGAAATGTCTAGAATAGGCAAATCCATAATGATTGAAAGTAGATTACTGGTTTTTGGTGGTTGGGGCAAAGAATTGGCATCAGGAAGGGCTGTGAATGTGTAGAGTTCCTTTAAGCATGACAAAATATTCTAAAATTAGACTGAGGCCATGGCTGAACAAGTCTTTGAGGAGACTAAAAGCAATCAAGCTATCTACCTTAGATGAGTGAATTGTGTGTTCTGTGAATTGTATTTCAATAAAGTTGTTATTTTAGTCATAAACTAACACAAACATCTTTAGATAAATAGGTTAATGCGAACCAACTCTCTGACCCAGCTCTATTTCAAGTGAGACGATTCAACGTACACACTGGTGTTTGGATTTCCAACATGTCATCAAATTAGAGCCACACCTTGAAACAAACAGAAATTCTTGAGGGAAGGAGTGAAAACATTGATGCATGCTAGACACATGATGTTAGGATGACCAATGAAGATAAATGAGGACAAAGTAACCTGTAGAATATCGAGTTTACAGGCAGTCACCCTTTACATAATAATCAGGGAAACAGAGACCTAAGGAGTTGAAAATGATCAAATCTATATTCTAAAATTCAAGTCTTCTGTACATATGTAATATTGAGACTGAGAAGAAAAGCTAACACACTGAGATATTTATTAAAAATAGTAGAGTTTGAAAGAAGAGAAGAAAGGACAGTAACAATCATGTATTGTGCATCTAATATATATGCCCAGAATAAGCAAAGGAATGCAGACAAATAAGAACACGCATTTGAGATACTCAGGGGCAAAAGGAGTCTGGAGCCCCTCTTATGGTGAGCCTGTGTTAGAGACATCTGTTTAGGTACATTTAACAAACAAATAAAAACATATTTGTCATCTGGTGGAAAGGTAACATAGAAACATCCTTGATTCCAATGAGGTAAGCATTATTATGGGCTTCCCTGGTGGTTCAGACAATAAAGAATCTGCCTGCAATGGAGGATACCTGGGTTCGAGCCCTGGGTTGGGAAGATGACCTCGAGAAGGGAATGACTACCCACTCCAGTAGTCTTGCCTGGAGACTTCCATGGACAGAGGAGCCTGGCAGGCTTCAGCCAATGGGGTTGCAAAAAGTTGGTCTTGACTGAATGACTAACACTTTCTTTCTTTTCAAGGATTATTAGAAACTGCACAGGTACATCTTTGTATATAGAGGTAATTTAATTAATAAAATCATCAAAAGCAGCATTAAAAGGGAAGGCTGTTTGAAAATGGCAGCACTGAGCTGGAGATTGTAGTGCATTGGTTGCCACACAGCCCCTCTGAGATCCTCTTTGTTACCATGCCTAAATACTGCTTGAGATACCACCTGCACTCTCCTTCCTTTTAGCACCAACTAGTCATGACCCTTGCTATTCCTCCTGCCTCATATTGCTACCCATATTCATAATCTAATGAACTGGATGAACCTAAAAGTCATTAGTCATTAATACCCAAAGCACATGAATGTCAGAGAATCATGCTGATTATATCCTACCCAATGCAAACAAATGAAAGAATACTTAAATGGATGATTAGGTCAAAGAAGATTATTCAAATAGGGGCGTCCCTGCTGGTAGGAATGTAAAAGTCTGCCTTGGCAGAACCTTTGATGACAGATCCCACATGCCAAGGAGTTGACTTCAAAATTGTTAACGATGAGCCAGCATATGAGGCAGCATGCAGCCCCAGATATCTATCATAGCAGAGATCACTGCAATACGGCCCAAATAGCCACACTAATATCATAGGATGAAAATTCATAAATAAATAAATAAAACAATAAAAGAGACCAAACAATTCTTTATGAATGATGAATATAAGAGATGATTCAAATGAAATAAACAAAACAAGAAAATGAAATTGATATATCCAATGGATAATTCACTGGAGACCATTATGCTAAATGTATAGAGACACAATACATCATTTCATGTCTATGAAATGTCTAGAATTCTGATGCATCACTCACATATGTGATCTTGGTCATGTAGATTATTGGGACCTCTGTTTTTTCAATTTTCATAAAGAGGATGGACTAGAGCAGTCATTTAATTTCTGGTCACAATCTAAGTATGACAAAGTGTTCTAAAGGACTCATGCCATGGTAAACACAGTCTTCGAGGAGATATCTAAAACAATCAATTTTATGAAGATAAATGTGAATTGTGCGTTCTGTGAATTGTACTGTTCTAAACTTTTCATATTTTTGGTCATAAACTAACACAAGATTGATAAATGATGTCATTAATGCCTCACAAACCACAGTTTAAACTGACCAGCTCTATTTAGTGGGTATTCAACATACACACTTTAGTTTGAATTCTATGCTCATCAAATCAGAGACACACCTTGAAACAATAGGGAAATTCTTGAGGGAAGGAGTGAAAACATTGATGCATGCTAGACACATGATGTTAGGATGACCAATGAAGATAAATGAGGACAAAGTAACCTGTAGAATATCGAGTTTACAGGCAGTCACCCTTTACATAATAATCAGGGAAACAGAGACCTAAGGAGTTGAAAATGATCAAATCTATATTCTAAAATTCAAGTCTTCTGTACATATGTAATATTGAGACTGAGAAGAAAAGCTAACACACTGAGATATTTATTAAAAATAGTAGAGTTTGAAAGAAGAGAAGAAAGGACAGTAACAATCATGTATTGTGCATCTAATATATATGCCCAGAATAAGCAAAGGAATGCAGACAAATAAGAACACGCATTTGAGATACTGAGAGGCAAAAGGAGTCTGGAACCCCTCTTATGGTGAGCCTGTGTTAGAGACTTCTGTTTAGGTACATTTAACAAACAAATAAAAACATATTTGTCATCTGGTGGAAAGGTAACATAGAAACATCCTTGATTCCAATGAGGTAAGCATTATTATGGGCTTCCCTGGTGGTTCAGACAATAAAGAATCTGCCTGCAATGGAGGATACCTGGGTTCGAGCCCTGGGTTGGGAAGATGACCTCGAGAAGGGAATGACTACCCACTCCAGTAGTCTTGCCTGGAGACTTCCATGGACAGAGGAGCCTGGCAGGCTTCAGCCAATGGGGTTGCAAAAAGTTGGTCTTGACTGAATGACTAACACTTTCTTTCTTTTCAAGGATTATTAGAAACTGCACAGGTACATCTTTGTATATAGAGGCAATTTAATTAATAAAATCCTCAAAAGCAGCATTAAAAGGGAAGGCTGTTTGAAAATGGCAGCACTGAGCTGGAGATTGTAGTGAATTGGTTGCCACGCAGCCCCTCTGAGACCCTCTTTGTTACCATGGTGATGTTTGGAGAGCTTGCCTAAATACTGCTTGAGATACCACCTGCACTCTCCTTCCTTTTAGCACCAACTAGTCATGACCCTTGCTATTCCTCCTGCCTCACATTGCTACCCATATTCATAATCTAATGAACTGGATGAACCTAAAAGTGTATCTCTTAATACCCAATGCACATGGCCAGAGAATGATGTTGATTTGCCTACCCAATGCAAACAAATGAAAGAATACTTAAATGAATGAAAAGATCAAAGAAGATTATTCAAATAGGGGCTTCCCTGCTGGCCGAGTGGGTAAAGAGTCCGCCTTGTACTGCAAGGGGCACCGGTTTGATCCCTGGCCCAGGAAGATCCCACATGCCAAGGAGTGACTGGACCAATGTGTCCAACTATGAGCCAGCACTCTGGAGCGCATGCACCCAGAGCTAGTGCTCTGGAACGAGAGAGGCCACTGCAATGGGAGGCCCACACAGGCCAAAGAATAAAGATGGATGAAAATAAATAAATAAATAAAAACAATAAAAGAGACCAAACAATTCTTTAAAATGGGGGAAAAAAGAGATGATTCAAATCAAAATAACCAAAACAGATGTTTCAATAAAAAATTGATATACTGGGGGGATAATCCAGGATCTTCTCAACTTTATGTCATGGAAAGGACATCGGTTTCATAAGCTGGAATCTTGGCTAATAGTTCTGATGCTCCATCACTCACTACTATGTGATCTTGGTCATGTGAGTCCCATTTTTGGGGCCTCCGTTTTTTCAATTTTCATAAAAGAGGGATGAACTAGAGCAGTTATTTTAACAATTTTTCTGGTCACAATCTATAGCAAGAAAAACACTTTCCATCACGACCTAGTAAACACATATACATACCAACATATCTGAAACAAAAATTTTATGAAGTAATCATTACTGTTACTATATGTGAGGCACTCACATTTTCTGTTCTAAACTTTTTCATATTTTTGGCTGCTGGTTGTGAACCAATAGCTTGACTTCATGACGTCATTAATGCCTCACAAGCCGCAGTTTAAACACTGAACTGGTTAGTGGGTATTAACTCCTTTAGTTCTAGCATTCTATGCTTGTATCTTTTTTAAAAATAATGATAATAGGGCTTCCCCGGTGGCCCAGTGGTAAGGACATCACCTTGCAGTGCAAGGCGCCGGTTCGATCCCTGGCCTGGGAAGATCCCACGTGCTGTGGAGCGGTTGGACAGATGTGTCCAAATACTGAGCCAGAGCTCTGGAGCACATCGACCAGAGCCGGCGCTCTGTGTCAACAGAGGCCACTGGGACTGGAGGCCCACATGGGCCAAAGAATAAAGATGGATGAAAATGGATAAATGGAAGACCAATAGAAGTGGCCCGCCTGCCCACTCCCTCCCTACCCCACCCCACCAAAATAAATATAAATAAATAAATCTTTTAAAAATGATAATAATAACAATCGCTAGTATTTATTGAACTCTTAGTATGTGCCAAACACAGTTGTAAGCACTATCTATATGAACCAACAATTTTCAAAAATGGTGAGTGCTTTCATTGGTCCAGTTTTAAAGATGAGGAAATTCATGATGGCAGATATCTGTACCGAATTTAGTGGACTACCAAAACAGATCTTGTGTTGTATTTAAAGTGTTTGAACATCTCAGAACCTCATCATTCCTTGAAAGAAAATTAGTATAGCACCTGCTTTTACTAATTTAACCTCTGGAGGGCATTATTGCAAGTTGTCCAGATCTGAGGGGAGAGGAAAAAAAAAAAATCAGTAACCTAAATGATATATTATTGGCTCTAAAAGTCATTTCTGTTACTTATTCTATTATCATGTAATTTATCCTAAAACAGGTGCTTAAAATGTTTTCAGAGAGCATTCATGCATAGGTGTGAAAACTGCTCAGGTAGACAGGTTAATTCTTGGGGAGATGCACTCTCAGCAGACTTGTCAGTAGAACAATACAAAAGCTTTCAGCTGTGTTCTCATGTACAGCTTTATTGTGTCTAGTTTTGTAAAAACAAACATGGGTGCTATTTTTCCCCATGCCAGTAATTATTCAACTATTGAGCACCACTACCAATAGTCGCCGTTTATGAATTAGATAGATTGAGAATATGATTATGTAGTGCTGACATGTTTACATGCCACTGAGTTCTTGGATAAACAGTAGAGATAGTTGATACTTAATGATTTGTGCAGTAAATCCAATCAAACCCCACAACTTCATGTATTCATTCAACAATTACTTTGAGCATCTACTATATGCTAGAATACGGATTTTTGTGGGGGAGGTGCAGCAGCAAACATAACAAAGTACCTATACTCAGGGAGCTCACTTGTTTTGTTTTTTACGTTTGGAGTTTTGTGTACTATATTTGTGTACAGAGATGTGCACATATATTGCCTGTGGTGGACAGGCAGTGGGAATTACATGTTTCATTTATTTAAAATACTTGAGTGCCTTTTACAGTAGGGAAAGAACTATAGGCAACAATAAAGGCACCTGACTACTGTTATCCTCAATGGCCAAAACAGTGCCTACCTGGTGGTAGGGACTTCATAAATAGTGAATTAAGAATCATAAAATAGAGAGCCAAGGGAGATTAATACAATTAAGGCATGCCTATTACTATCTTCAAAAATATTCTTGGAAACTAACAGTACATTCTGTGTATATTGGTACATCTGGATATATATTTTGGAATTCTGACTATTCTTATCAGCTTTTTTTGCATTACATTCATTCTCGATACATTCGTTGTAATTTTGAAATGCAGCATCCGAAAATCTATATCCTGCCTATATTTTGAGCCAGAAGTATATTTTAAGAAGTGTAATCTAAAGGCAGGTCTTCACAATTTGGGTAATTTTCTGTCTTCATTGCACTTAATCACAAATTCACCCAAGCTGCACTCAGGGAACCACTACAATGACGCAAATGCTAAAAGCAAGAGCAGCTAGTGTTTATGGACTTTCTGCACCAAGAGCTGTCCTAAAGGCTCTGCATGCATTATCCGGTTTTGTGCATACTATAGAAGATGCCTCGCGAGACTGCCCTCGTGTGTGCGCGTGTGTGTGTGCGTGTGTCTGTGTGTCTGTGTGGCGGTGGGACCCTGCGCTTGTTTTCCTGGTGGCCCGGCCGGTGTCTAGGTCTTTCCCTTCTCTGGACAGTGCCCATGCCCCTGCCCAGAGGCCCAGGCTCCCAGGAGGAGAGCCATGTCCCGCCACTCTGGCGAGCTCACCTGAGCGCCGGCCAGGCCCCGGCCAGCCGTCGTGGATCCGGCGCTGTGTGCGTGCCACCCGTCCCCATGCGGGCACATGCGAGAGCGCGTCGGCCGGCTCCTCCAGACCTGCCTGTATCCCTGGCCCCACTCTTGGGCCGCCAGGTTGGGGGCCATCGCCCTGTTCCTCTGCCCCTTCGCAGACCTCGCCCGGGGCTTCTGCGGTCCTCGCCGCGGGTGGGGTGGATCGCCCTGGGGATTGCCTCCGCCCTGCCTCATTTTGTGGGTGCCTCCACCGCCCAGTGTCGCCCACGCCCAGCGCCCGGCACACCCAGCTCCTTGTGGTCGCTTCTTGGGCTTCCCTGGAGGCTCAGACAGTAAAGAACCCGCCTGCAGTGAGGGAGACCTGGCTTCCATCCCTGGGTGGGGAACAGCCTGGAGGAAGGTATGCAAACCCACTCCAGTATTCTTGCCTGAGAAGCCCATGCACAGAGGAGTCTGATGGGCACAGTCCATGGGGTCCCCAAGAGTCAGGCACCACTGAAGCGATTTAGCACGCACGCACGCACACAGGAGACCCATAGTCACATTCACATATATTGCGTGCATGCCAAGTCTCTTCATTGGTGTGCGACCCTTTGCGACCCTATCGACTGTGCTCGTCATACTCCTTTGTCCAGGGGCTTCTCAGGCAAGAATACTGAATACCACACCCCGCTTCAGGCGATCTTCCCAACCCAGGGATCGAACCCGTATCTTACATTGCCTTCATTCGCAGACGGGTTGTTCACCTGGGAAGCCCGAATCCGCCTTGTCACTGGTCCTAGGGCAGTTCTCTGGTGGTGCAGATAGTAAAGAATCCGCCAAAGGACCCGTGCCCCTCCCCCAAACCCTGGGCTCCGACTTCCAGTTTGCCCGCTTTCTGTCACGTGTTTACCAAAGCCACTGGGCCCCCTGTCTACAAGAAGTCGCGAGGGCTCCTCCCCCTTCCAGGGGTTTGTTTGCTTTGGAAACCCTGGTAACCAATGGTTTTCCCCCGCTTCTCCAATCCGGTCACTGGGGGGCGGGGCCACAGAGCACGCACGCGTAAGGACGTCATAATGCCGTGAGGGGGCGGAGTCTCACCGCCTCCACTGAGGGCGAGCAGTGTTAACAGGGTGCCAGCGGTTTTACTCTTTTTTTTTTTTTTTTCCCTTCATTTATGAGCTTTATTTCCATTCTCACCTAAGGATACTCGATGTTTTTGTATATATTAGCTTTGGGTAACACAATGGATTTTTAACACTTTCATAAATGAATTAACACTAAAGTGACCAGCCATTTTAGCTCAGTTTTATAGGCTGCTATTGAGGCATGTGGTAGATCTGTGGGAATCCACCAGGGAGAATACTAATGTCTCTGCAAAGCCTTTGCCTCAAAGGATCTACAGTGTTTCAGAGACACACCCAAGACCTTTGAGAAAACATTATTTAAATCTTGGTTTTGTTATTATGTACTAGTTTGACTTTGGACAAGTCCTTTACTTTGGACCCCAAGTTTCTTATCAATTAAATCAGGTATGTAGCTAGATCATGGTTTACAAACATTTTCATAACAGACTCCTTTTCATAGCAATTTGGTTATTAGTCATTTCTGCATGATAAATAATAATGAAGTGATTTTAAGCAAAAGTATTTTAATTTAAACTACTGTATTAAATTAGATCATATTGTACAGACTATAAAATAATATTTGATTGTAATCACATTATGGTCAAATTCTAAACACCTGCTTTTCTACAAATAATGTACTCAAATTTTTTTAAGCTCAATAAGAAAAAGTACAATGTGTGAAAATATTATACGCTTTAGAACACAGCCTAAACCCCCAATTTACTCCCACTTTCCCACTCATACCAGATGTAATAGCATCAAACTATCTCAACATTGCTAAAAGCCTATCATAATTAACAGATGAGGGAACAGTCTACTTTTACAACTATAAGCTTCTTTTAAAATGTTGTCTGCTGCCAGATTAGTATTCTTACAGCAATTATTTGACTACTTAAATTTTTAAATACCTTTAACAGCTGCCCAGTGCCCACAGGACAAACGTCAACTGTCACAGCCTGGTACGCAAGGCGTTCCATCAATCAGACCCAATTTGTTTCTTCACTAATTTTATTACTCCTCTATTTTATCACTCTCTATTTGGCAGAAATTTTGTATATGTGAAGTAAATACTGATTTTTTTCTATATGTATACCATTCAGTCGGTAACTGATATAGCCAAGAAATGCTAGTTACAGTTACATCTGAATTGTAAAGAAAAATATCAAATAATAGGATATGAGAATTACAATAACACTTTCCACAAAACACCTAAATCTGAACTCTTACTTTCTACTGTCCTACAGAACTGGGTGGCTTTACGCTTCAAAATAACAGAACAATTTCTTAAAACTTAATTAGCTATACCAATTAGAAAATAGCAATTACAATATTTTAATTATATAATATTATGAGATAATTCTGTGTGAATACTGGAGGCATAAACAAGTAAGCAAAAATTTAAAATTCCTATGTAAATACTAGTTGATATTTCCAAGTTATTTTTATAGAACACAGGTATTTTTTTAATTTATTTTTATTCTTTATTTTAAAGGTTTTACAGAGTTTTGTTGTTCACATACATGTATGTTCCCAGATCAGTCATATGCATATCCATGGTCCCCACCCACCCAGATCCCCCCATCCCACCCCTCCAGACCTTTGCCCCAAGCCATTGTAAGCACTCCTATTCCCTTAGCACTGTGACACTGGCTATCTTTTCCACACATAACACTATAGGTTTCCTTGTTACTTCCTCCATGCTTCCCCCTCCCTATTTATTCACCACGATGTCCCTATGTCTATGCTCTGTCTTTTTTTTTTCATGAGTTCCCTGTTTGTGATATCAAGACCGTCCTACTAGATTCCATATATGTGTGTTAGTATACTGTATTTGTCTTTCTCTTTTTGACTTACTTCACTTTTTATGATAGGTTCTAGAGCCAGCCACTTCATTAGGATTGAGTCTTCTGCATTTCTTTTAACAGCTGAGTAGTATTCCATTGTATATATGTACCAGAGCTTCTGGATCCATTCATTCGTCGATGGACATCTAGGTTGCTTCCATGTTTTGGCTATTGTATACAGAGCTGCAATGAACATTGGGGTACAGGTGCTTCTTTCAGTTTTGATTTCATCAGGATATAAGCCTAAGAGTGGGATTGCTGGGTCATAGGGTGCTTCTATTTTTAGTTTTTTAAGAAATCTCCAGACTGTCTTCCATAGAGGCTGTATCAATTTACATTCCCACCAGCAATGCAAGAGGGTTCCCTTTTCTCCGCACCCTCTCCAGCATTTATTGTCTGCAGATTTCTTGAAGATGGCCATTCTGACGGGTGTGAGGTGATATCTCATTGTAGTTTTAATTTGCATTTCTCTAATAATAAGTGAGGTTGAGCATCGTTTCATGTGCTTTTGGGCCATCTGTATGTCTTCTTTGGAGAGATGTCTCTTTAGGTCTTTTTCCCATTTTTTGATTGGATTGTTCGTTTTTCCTGTGCTGAGTTGTCTGAGTTGCTTGTAGATTTTGGAGATTAATTCTTTGTCTGTTGTTTCATTTGCTATGATTTTCTCCCACTCTGTGGGGTGTCTGTTGAGCTTTTTTGTAATTTCTTTAGCTGTACAAAAGCTTTTAAGTTTCATGAAGTCCCATATGTTCATTTTTCTTTTCAGTTCTGCTATTTTAGTTGGTGGGTCAGAGAAGATCTTGCTTTGATTGATGTCCTTGAGGGTTTTGCCTATATTCTCCTCTAAGAGTTTGATGGTTTCTGGTCTTACATTTAGGTCTTTAATCCATTTTGAGTTGATCTTAGTGTATGGTGTCAGGGAATGTTCCACCTTCATTTTTTTTGCATGTAGCTGTCCAATTCTCCCAGCACCAATTGTTGAAGAGGCTGTCTTTCTCCCATTTTATAGTTTCTCCTCCTTTATCAAAAATAAGGTACCCATAGGTGCGTGGGTTTATCTCTGGGTTCTCGATCTTTTTCCATTGGTCTATAGTTCTGTTTTTATGCCAGTACCATACTGTCTTGATGACTGTTGCTTTGTAGTAGAGTCTGAAGTTAGGAAGGCTGATCCTTCATTAGGATTGAGTCTTCTGCATTTCTTTTAACAGCTGAGTAGTATTCCATTGTATATATGTACCAGAGCTTCTGGATCCATTCATTCGTCGATGGACATCTAGGTTGCTTCCATGTTTTGGCTATTGTATACAGAGCTGCAATGAACATTGGGGTACAGGTGCTTCTTTCAGTTTTGATTTCATCAGGATATAAGCCTAAGAGTGGGATTGCTGGGTCATAGGGTGCTTCTATTTTTAGTTTTTTAAGAAATCTCCATACTGTCTTCCATAGAGGCTGTATCAGTTGACATTCCCACCAGCAATGCAAGAGGGTTCCCTTTTCTCCGCACCCTCTCCAGCATTTATTGTCTGCAGATTTCTTGAAGATGGCCATTCTGACGGGTGTGAGGTGGTATCTCATTGTAGTTTTAATTTGCATTTCTCTAATAATAAGCGAGGTTGAGCATCGTTTCATGTGCTTTTGGGCCATCTGTATGTCCTCTTTGGAGAGGTGTCTCTTTAGCTCTTTTTCCCATTTTTTAAATTGGGTTGTTCGTTTTCCTGTGCGGAGTTGTCTGAGTTGCTTGTAGATTTTGGAGATTAATTCTTTGTCTGTTGTTTCATTTGCTATGATTTTCTCCCACTCTGTGGGGTGTCTGTTGAGCTTTTTTGTAATTTCTTTAGCTGTACAAAAGCTTTTAAGTTTCATGAAGTCCCATATGTTCATTTTTCTTTTCAGTTCTGCTATTTTAGTTGGTGGGTCAGAGAAGATCTTGCTTTGATTGATGTCCTTGAGGGTTTTGCCTATATTCTCCTCTAAGAGTTTGATGGTTTCTGGTCTTACATTTAGGTCTTTAATCCATTTTGAGTTGATCTTAGTGTATGGTGTCAGGGAATGTTCCACCTTCATTTTTTTGCATGTAGCTGTCCAATTCTCCCAGCACCACTTGTTAAAGAGACTGTCTTTGTCCCATTTTATAGTTTCTCCTCCTTTATCAAAAATAAGGTACCCATAGGTGCGTGGGTTTATCTCTGGGTTCTTGATCTTGTTCCATTGGTCTATAGTTCTGTTTTATGCCAGTACCATACTGTCTTGAGGACTGTTGCTTTGTAGTAGAGTCTGAAGTTAGGAGGCTGATCCTCCAGCTCCATTTTTCTTTCTCAGGATTGCTTTGGCTATTCGAGGTCTTTTGTGTTTCCATATGAACTGTGTTATTCTTTGGTCTGGTTCTGTGAAAAATGTCAATAGAAGTTGAATAGGTATTGCATTGAATCTGTAGATGATATTTGGTAGTATGGTCATTTTCACAATATTGATTCTTCCGA
>JAIOJX010000018.1:8983314-9008314 GCA_022376925.1 Tragulus kanchil | reverse complement strand
ATAGACAAATTATCTGAAAGAGAATTCAGAAAAACTATTCTAATGAGGATGCAAAACACCGAAAACAGAATATTAGAGGAAATTAGTGCATTGATAAAAGACATGCAGGAAATGAAAAATAAGCAAATAGAGACCACCAACTCAATTGCTGAACTCAAAAATACGATAGAAGGCCTCAACAGTAGACTATCTGAGGCTGAAGAACGGATAAGCGTGCTGGAAGATAGACTGGTGGAAATAAATGGTGAGGAAAAGAACAAAGCCGAAAGAATGAAAAGAACTGAGGAAAGCTTCAGGGACCTATGGGACAAAATTAAACGCACCAACATTATAATTATAGGAGTCCCAGAAGAAGAAGAAGGAAAGAAAGGTTATGAAAAAATTCTTGAAGAGGTTATTGTAGAAAACTTCCCCAGCATGGGAAAGGAAATAGTCAGCCATGTCCAAGAAGCACAAAGAGTTCCATACAGGATAAACCCTAGAAGAAACACACCAAGGCACATTCTAATCAAACTAACACAGACTAAATATAAAGACAGATTACTAAAAGCAGCTAGGAGCAAATAACAAATAACATATAAAAGAAATCCCATACGTCTAACTGCGGATCTCTCAACAGAAACCCTGCAGGCCAGAAGAGAATGGCAAGACACATTTAAACGGCTAAAAGAGAATAATCTGCAACCACGAATTCTCTACCCAGCAAAAATCTCATTCAGTATCATTGGAGAAGTCAAAAGCTTCTCTAACAGACAAAAACTAAAAGAATTCTGTACCACAAAACCAGCCCTACAACAAGTGTTAAAGGGCCTGATATAGCCAATAAATACAAGAATAGAAGAAGTCCTACAAACCAAACCCCAGACTTCTAAGAAGATGACAATAGGAACATTCGTATCAATAATTACTTTGAATGTAAATGGATTAAATGCTCCAACCAAACGACACAGGTTGGCTGAATGGATCAAGAAACATGACCCATATATATGCTGTTTACAAGAAACCCACTTCAGACCTAGAGACATTCATAGACTGAAAGTGAAAGGCTGGAAAAAGATATTCCATGCAAATGGAAATCAAAAGAAAGCTGGAGTGGCAATCCTCATATCAGACAAAATAGATTTTAAAGTAAAGAAGATTCTAAGAGACAAGGCAGGTCATTACATCATGATTAAAGGATCCATCCAAGAGGAAGACATAACAGTCATGAACATCTACGCACCCAACACAGGGGCACCTCAATACATAAGACAGATACTTTCAGACTTAAAAGAAGAAATCAATAATAACACAATAATAGTAGGAGACTTTAACACTCCTCTCACACCAATGGATAGATCATCTAAACAGAAAATTAATAAAGAAACACAAGCCTTAAATGCCACACTAGAAAAGATGGACCTCATCGATATCTTTAGGACGTTCCATCCAAAAGCAGAAGAATACACTTTCTTCTCAAGTGCTCACGGAACATTCTCCAAGATAGACCACATCTTGGGCCAAAAATCTAACCTCAGTCAATTCAAGAAAACTGAAATTCTATCAACCATCTTCTCAAACCACAATGCAATGAGACTAGAGATCAACCACAGGAAAAAAATCATTAAAAATACAAACACATTGCGATTAAACAACACTTACCTAAAAAACCAACTGATCACTGAGGAAATCAAAGGAGAAATTAAAAAATTCCTAGAAGAAAATGACAATGAATATACGACTGTGCAAAACTTATGGGACACTGCAAAAGCAGTCCTAAGGGGGAAATTTATAGCAATACAATCCCACCTCAAGAAACTAGGAAAATATGAAGCAGATGACCTAACCCTCCACTTAAAACAATTGGAAAAAGAAGAACAGAAACATCCCAAAGCCAGCAGAAGACGTGAAATTATAAAGACTAGAGCAGAAATAAATCAGAAAGAAATGAAAGAAACTATAGTTCAAATAAATAAAACAAAAAGCTGGTTCTTTGAAAAGGTAAACAAAATTGACAAACCTCTGGCAAGACTCATCCAGAAAAAGCTGGAGAAGAACCAGACCAACAAAATCAAACACGAAAACGGGGAGATTACAACAGATAATGCAGAACACCAAAGGATTCTAAGAGACTATTATGAGCAACTCTATGGCAACAAACTGGACAACCTGGAAGAAATGGACAGTTTAATGGGGAAGATCAATCTCCCAAAACTGAGCCAGGAAGAAACAGAAACTTTGAACAACCCAATCACAAGCTCAGAAATCGAATCTGTGATTAAAAATTTACCCAAAAATAAAAGCCCAGGACCAGATTGCTTCACAGCCGAAATCTACCAAACATTTAAAGAAGAGCTAATGCCTGTCCTTCTAAAACTCTTTCAAAAAATTGCACAGGAAGGAAAACTTCCAAACACATTCTACGAGGCCACCATCACCCTGATACCCAAACCAGGCAAAGACAACACAAAAAAGGAAAATTACAGACCGATTTCTCTGATGAACTTAGATGCCAAGATCCTCAACAAAATCCTAGCAAACAGAATTCAACGACACATCAAAAAACTCATACATCATGATCAAGTCGGGTTCATCCCAGGCATGCAAGTCTTCTTTAACATCCGCAAATCAATCAATGTGATACACCATATTAACGAACTGAGAGACAAAAATCACATGATCATTTCAATAGATGCAGAAAAAGCCTTCGACAAAGTACAACATCCATTCATGATAAAAACTCTTCAGAAAATGGGCATAGAAGGAACCTATCTCAACATAGTGAAAGCCATCTATGAGAAGCCCACAGCGAACATTGTCCTCAATGGAGAAAACTGAAAGCATTCCTCTAAGATCAGGAACAAGACAGGGGTGTCCACTTTCACCACTACTATTCAACATAGTCCTGGAAGTTCTAGCAACAGCAATAAGAGAAGAAAGAAATCAAAGGAATCCATATTGAAAGGAAGAAGTCAAGCTCTCTCTTTTGCAGATGACATGATATTATACATAGAAAATCCCAAAGAATCTATTACAAAGCTACTAGAGCTAATCAATGAATTCAGCAAAGTCGCAGGATACAAAGTCAACACACAGAAATCACTGGCATTCCTATACACAAACAATGAAAAATCAGAAAATGAAATCAAAGAGGCAGTCCCCTTCACCATTGCAACCAAAAGAATCAAATATCGAGGAATAAACCTACCCAAAGAAACAAAAGAACTGTACACAGAAAATTACAAGACACTCATGAAAGAAATTAAAGAAGACTTAAACAGATGGAGAGATATTCCATGTTCCTGGGTCGGAAGAATCAATATTGTGAAAATGACCATACTACCAAATATCATCTACAGATTCAATGCAATACCTATTCAACTTCTATTGACATTTTTCACAGAACTAGACCAAAGAATAACACAGTTCATATGGAAACACCAAAGACCTCGAATAGCCAAAGCAATCCTGAGAAAGAAAAATGGAGCTGGAGGGATCAGCCTCCCTAACTTCAGACTCTACTACAAAGCAACAGTCCTCAAGACAGTATGGTACTGGCATAAAAACAGAACTATAGACCAATGGAACAAGATCGAGAACCCAGAGATAAACCCACGCACCTATGGGTACCTTATTTTTGATAAAGGAGGAGAAACTATAAAATGGGACAAAGACAGTCTCTTTAACAAGTGGTGCTGGGAGAATTGGACAGCTACATGCAAAAAAATGAAGGTGGAACATTCCCTGACACCATACACTAAGATCAACTCAAAATGGATTAAAGACCTAAATGTAAGACCAGAAACCATCAAACTCTTAGAGGAGAATATAGGCAAAACCCTCAAGGACATCAATCAAAGCAAGATCTTCTCTGACCCACCAACTAAAATAGCAGAACTGAAAAGAAAAATGAACATATGGGACTTCATGAAACTTAAAAGCTTTTGTACAGCTAAAGAAATTACAAAAAAGCTCAACAGACACCCCACAGAGTGGGAGAAAATCATAGCAAATGAAACAACAGACAAAGAATTAATCTCCAAAATCTACAAGCAACTCAGACAACTCAGCACAGGAAAAACGAACGACCCAATCAAAAAATGGGAAAAGGACCTAAACAGACACCTCTCCAAAAAGGACATACAGATGGCCCAAAAACACATGAAACGATGCTCAACCTCACTAATAATTAGAGAAATGCAAATCAAAACTACAATGAGATATCACCTCACACCCGTCAGACTGGCCATCTTCAAAAAATCTGCAGACAATAAATGCTGGAGGGGGTGGGGGTAAAAGGGAACCCTCGTGCATTGCTGGTGGGAATGTAAATTGATACAGCCTCTATGGAAGACAGTCTGGAGATGTCTTAAAAAACTAAAAATAGGACCACCAGATGCCCCAGCAATCCCACTCTTATGCTTATATCCTGATGAAATCAAAACTGAAAGAAGCACCTGTACCCCAATGTTCATTGCAGCTCTCTATACAATAGCCAAAACATGGAAGCAACCTAGATGTCCATCGACGAATGAATGGATCCAGAAGCTCTGGTACATATATACAATGGAATACTACTCAGCTGTTAAAAGAAATGCAGAAGACTCAATCCTAATGAAGTGGCTGGCTCTAGAACCTATCATAAAAAGTGAAGTAAGTCAAAAAGAGAAAGACAAATACAGTATACTAACACACATATATGGAATCTAGTAGGATAGTAGGAAGGTCTTAATAACACAAACAGGAAACTCATGAAAAAAAAAAAGACAGAGCATAGACATAGGGACATCGTGGTGAATAAATAGGGAGGGGGAAGCATGGAGGAAGTAACAAGGAAACCTATAGTGTTATGTGTGGAAAAGATAGCTATTGTCCCAGTGCTACGGGGACAGGAGTGCTTACAATGGCTTGGGGGAAAGGTCTGGAGGGGTGGGATGGGGGGATCTGGGTGGGTGGGGACCATGGATATGCATATGACTGATCTGGGAACATACATGTATGTGAACAACAAAACTCTGTAAAACCTTTAAAATAAAGAATAAAAATAAATTAAAAAAAATACTTATGTTCTACAAAAATAACTTGGAAATATCAACTAGTATTTATATAGGAATTTAAAATTTTTGCTTACTTGTTTATGCCTCCAGTATTCACACAGAATTATCTCATAATATTATATAATTAAAATATTGTAATTGCTATTTTCTAATTGGTATAGCTAATTAAGTTTTAAAAAATTGTTCTGTTATTTTGAAGCGTAAAGCCACCCAGTTCTGTAGGACAGTAGAAAGTAAGAGTTCAGATTTAGGTGTTTTGTGGAAAGTGTTATTGTAATTCTCATATCCTATTATTTGATATTTTTCTTTACAATTCAGATGTAACTGTAACTAGCATTTCTTGGCTATATCAGTTACCGACTGAATGGTATACATATAGAAAAAAATCAGTATTTACTTCACATATACAAAATTTCTGCCAAATAGAGAGTGATAAAATAGAGGAGTAATAAAATTAGTGAAGAAACAAATTGGGTCTGATTGATGGAAACCCTTGCATACCAGGCTGTGCCAGTTGACGTTTGTCCTGTGGGCACTGGGCAGCTGTTAAAGGTATTTAAAAATTTAAGTAGTCAAATAATTGCTGTAAGAATACTAATCTGGCAGCAGACAACATTTTAAAAGAAGCTTATAGTTGTAAAAGTAGACTGTTCCCTCATCTGTTAATTATGATAGGCTTTTAGCAATGTTGAGATAGTTTGATGCTATTACATCTGGTATGAGTGGGAAAGTGGGAGTAATTGGGGGTTTAGGCTGTGTTCTAAAGTGTATAATATTTTCACACATTGTACTTTTTCTTATTGAGCTTAAAAAAATTTGAGTACATTATTTGTAGAAAAGCAGGTGTTTAGAATTTGACCATAATGTGATTACAATCAAATATTATTTTATAGTCTGTACAATATGATCTAATTTAATACAGTAGTTTAAATTAAAATACTTTTGCTTAAAATCACTTCATTATTATTTATCATGCAGAAATGACTAATAACCAAATTGCTATGAAAAGGAGTCTGTTATGAAAATGTTTGTAAACCATGATCTAGCTACATACCTGATTTAATTGATAAGAAACTTGGGGTCCAAAGTAAAGGACTTGTCCAAAGTCAAACTAGTACATAATAACAAAACCAAGATTTAAATAATGTTTTCTCAAAGGTCTTGGGTGTGTCTCTGAAACACTGTAGATCCTTTGAGGCAAAGGCTTTGCAGAGACATTAGTATTCTCCCTGGTGGATTCCCACAGATCTACCACATGCCTCAATAGCAGCCTATAAAACTGAGCTAAAATGGCTGGTCACTTTAGTGTTAATTCATTTATGAAAGTGTTAAAAATCCATTGTGTTACCCAAAGCTAATATATACAAAAACATCGAGTATCCTTAGGTGAGAATGGAAATAAAGCTCACAAATGAAGGGAAAAAAAAAAAGAGTAAAACCGCTGGCCCCCAGTTAACGCCGCTCGCCCTCAGCGGAGGCGGTGAGACTCCGCCCCCTCACGGCATTATGACGTCCTTATGCGTGCGTGCTCTGTGGCCCCGCCCCCCAATGACCGGATTGGAGAAACGGGGGAAAACCATTGGTTACCAGGGTTTCCAAAGCAAACACACCCCTGGAAGGGGGAGAAGCCCTCTGACTTCTAGCAGACAGGGTGCCCAGTGGCTTTGGTAAACACGTGACCCAGAGCTGGAAAACTAGAAGTCGGAGCCCAGGGTTTGGGGGAGGGGCACGGGTCCTTTGGCGGATTCTTTACTATCTGCACCACCAGAGAACTGCCCTCGGACCAGTGACAAGGTGGATTCGGGCTTCCCAGGTGAACAACCCGTCTGCGAATGAAGGCAATGTAAGAGACGGGTTCGATCCCTGGGTCGGGAAGATCGCCTGAAGCGGGATGTGGTATTCAGTATTCTTGCCTGAGAAGCCCCTGGACAGAGGAGTATGACGGGCACAGTCGATGGGGTCGCAAAGGGTCAGACACCAATGAAGAGACTTGGCATGCACACAATATATGTGAATGTGACTATGGGTCTCCTGTGTGCGTGCGTGCGTGCTAAATCGCTTCAGTGGTGCCTGACTCTTGGGGACCCCATGGACTGTGCCCGTCAGACTCCTCTGTGCATGGGCTTCTCAGGCAAGAATACTGGAGTGGGTTTGCATACCTTCCTCCAGGCTGTTCCCCACCCAGGGATGGAAGCCAGGTCTCCCTCACTGCAGGCGGGTTCTTTACTGTCTGAGCCTCCAGGGAAGCCCAAGAAGCGACCACAAGGAGCTGGGTGTGCCGGGCGCTGTGTGTGGGTGACACTGGGCGGTGGAGGCACCCACAAAATGAGGCAGGGTGGAGGCAATCCCCAGGGCGATCCACCCCACCCGCGGCGAGGACCGCAGAAGCCCCGGGCGAGGTCTGCGAAGGGGCAGAGGAACAGGGCGATGGCCCCCAACCTGGCGGCCCAAGAGTGGGGCCAGGGATACAGGCAGGTCTGGAGGAGCCGGCCGACGCGCTCTCGCATGTGCCCGCACGGGGACAGGTGGCACGGACACAGCGCCGGATCCACGACGCCTGGCCGGTGCTCGGGTAGGCTCGCCAGAGTGGCGGGACATGGCGCTCCTCCTGGGAGCCTGGGCCTCTGGGCAGGGGCATGGGCACTGTCCAGAGAAGGGAAAGACCTAGACACCGGCCGGGCCACCAGGAAAACAAGCGCGGGATCCCACCGCCACACAGACACACAGACACACGCACACACACACGCGCACACACGAGGGTAGTCCCGCGAGGCGTCTTCTATAGTATGCACAAAACCGGATAATGCATGCAGAGCCTTTAGGACAGTTCTTGGTGCAGAAAGTCCATAAACACTAGCTGCTCTTGCTTTTAGCGTTCGCGTCATTGTAGTGGTTCCCTGAGTGCAGCTTGGGTGAATTTGTGATTAAGTGCAATGAAGACAGAAAATTACCCAACTTGTGAAGAGCTGCCTTTAGATTACACTTCTTAAAATATACTTCTGGCTCAAAATACAGGCAGGATATAGAATTTCGGATGCTGCATTTCAAAATTACAAGGAATGTATAGGGAATGAATGCAATGCAAAAAAAGCTGATAAGAATAGTCAGAATTCCAAAATATATATCCAGATGTGCCAATATACACAGAATGTACTGATAGTTTCCAAGAATATTTTCGAAGATAGAAATAGGCATGCCTTAATTGTATTAATCTCCCTTGGCTCTCTATTTCATGATTCTTAATTCACTATTTATGAAGTCCCTACCACCAGGTAGGCACTGTTTTGGCCATTGAGGATAACAGTAGTCAGGTGCCTTTATTGTTGCCTATAGTTCTTTCCCTACTGTTATGTGTAAAAGGCACTCAAGTATTTTAAATAAATGAAACATGTAATTCCCACTGCCTGTTCACCACAGGCAATATATGTGCACATCTCTGTACACAAATATAGTACACAAAACTCCAAACGTAAAAAACAAAACAAGTGAGCTCCCTGAGTATAGGTACTTTGTTATGTTTGCTGCTGCACCTCCCCCACAAAAATCCGTATTCTAGCATATAGTAGATGCTCAAAGTAATTGTTGAATGAATACATGAAGTTGTGGGGTTTGATTGGATTTACTGCACAAATCATTAAGTATCAACTATCTCTATTGTTTATCCAAGAACTCAGTGGCATGTAAACATGTCAGCACTACATAATCATATTCTCAATCTATCTAATTCATAAACGGCGACTATTGGTAGTGGTGCTCAATAGTTGAATAATTACTGGCATGGGGAAAAATAGCACCCATGTTTGTTTTTACAAAACTAGACACAATAAAGCTGTACATGAGAACACAGCTGAAAGCTTTTGTATTGTTCTACTGACAAGTCTGCTGAGAGTGCATCTCCCCAAGAATTAACCTGTCTACCTGAGCAGTTTTCACACCTATGCATGAATGCTCTCTGAAAACATTTTAAGCACCTGTTTTAGGATAAATTACATGATAATAGAATAAGTAACAGAAATGACTTTTAGAGCCAATAATATATCATTTAGGTTACTGATTTTTTTTTTTTCTCTCCCCTCAGATCTGGACAACTTGCAATAATGCCCTCCAGAGGTTAAATTAGTAAAAGCAGGTGCTATACTAATTTTCTTTCAAGGAATGATGAGGTTCTGAGATGTTCAAACACTTTAAATACAACACAAGATCTGTTTTGGTAGTCCACTAAATTCGGTACAGATATCTGCCACCATGAATTTCCTCATCTTTAAAACTGGACCAATGAAAGCACTCACCGTTTTTGAAAATTGTTGGTTCATATAGATAGTGCTTACAACTGTGTTTGGCACATACTAAGAGTTCAATAAATACTAGCGATTGTTATTATTATCATTATTTTTTTGAAAAGATTTATTTATTTATATTTATTTTGGTGGGGTGGGGTAGGGAGGGAGGGAGCAGGCAGGCCACTTCTATTGGTCTTTCATTTATCCATTTTCATCCATCTTTATTCTTTGGCCCATGTAGGCCTCCAGTCCCAGTGGCCTCTGTTGACACAGAGCACCAGCTCTGGGTGCATGCACTCCAGAGCTCTGGCTCAGTAGTTGGACAGATTGGTCCAGCCGCTCCACAGCACGTGGGATCTTCCCAGGCCAGGGATTGAACCGGCACCCCTTGCACTGCAAGGTGATGTCCTTACCAACTGGACCACCAGGGAAGCCCTATTATCATTATTTTTAAAAAAGATACAAGCATAGAATGCTAGAACTAAAGGAGTTAATACCCACTAACCAGTTCAGTGTTTAAACTGCGGCTTGTGAGGCATTAATGACGTCATGAAGTCAAGCTATTGGTTCACAACCAGCAGCCAAAAATATGAAAAAGTTTAGAACAGAAAATGTGAGTGCCTCACATATAGTAACAGTAATGATTACTTCATAAAATTTTTGTTTCAGATATGTTGGTATGTATATGTGTTTACTAGGTCGTGATGGAAAGTGTTTTTCTTGCTATAGATTGTGACCAGAAAAATTTTTAAAATGACTGCTCTAGTTCATCCCTCTTTTATGAAAATTGGAAAAACGGAGGCCCCAAAAATGGGACTCACATGACCAAGATCACATAGTAGTGAGTGATGGAGCATCAGAACTATTAGCCAAGATTCCAGCTTATGAAACCGATGTCCTTTCCATGACATAAAGTTGAGAAGATCCTGGATTATCCCCCCAGTATATCAATTTTTTATTGAAACATCTGTTTTGGTTATTTTGATTTGAATCATCTCTTTTTTCCCCCATTTTAAAGAATTGTTTGGTCTCTTTTATTGTTTTTATTTATTTATTTATTTTCATCCATCTTTATTCTTTGGCCTGTGTGGGCCTCCCATTGCAGTGGCCTCTCTCGTTCCAGAGCACTAGCTCTGGGTGCATGCGCTCCAGAGTGCTGGCTCATAGTTGGACACATTGGTCCAGTCACTCCTTGGCATGTGGGATCTTCCTGGGCCAGGGATCAAACCGGTGCCCCTTGCAGTACAAGGCGGACTCTTTACCCACTCGGCCAGCAGGGAAGCCCCTATTTGAATAATCTTCTTTGATCTTTTCATTCATTTAAGTATTCTTTCATTTGTTTGCATTGGGTAGGCAAATCAACATCATTCTCTGGCCATGTGCATTGGGTATTAAGAGATACACTTTTAGGTTCATCCAGTTCATTAGATTATGAATATGGGTAGCAATGTGAGGCAGGAGGAATAGCAAGGGTCATGACTAGTTGGTGCTAAAAGGAAGGAGAGTGCAGGTGGTATCTCAAGCAGTATTTAGGCAAGCTCTCCAAACATCACCATGGTAACAAAGAGGGTCTCAGAGGGGCTGCGTGGCAACCAATGCACTACAATCTCCAGCTCAGTGCTGCCATTTTCAAACAGCCTTCCCTTTCAATGCTGCTTTTGAGGATTTTATTAATTAAATTGCCTCTATATACAAAGATGTACCTGTGCAGTTTCTAATAATCCTTGAAAAGAAAGAAAGTGTTAGTCATTCAGTCAAGACCAACTTTTTGCAACCCCATTGGCTGAAGCCTGCCAGGCTCCTCTGTCCATGGAAGTCTCCAGGCAAGACTACTGGAGTGGGTAGTCATTCCCTTCTCGAGGTCATCTTCCCAACCCAGGGCTCGAACCCAGGTATCCTCCATTGCAGGCAGATTCTTTATTGTCTGAACCACCAGGGAAGCCCATAATAATGCTTACCTCATTGGAATCAAGGATGTTTCTATGTTACCTTTCCACCAGATGACAAATATGTTTTTATTTGTTTGTTAAATGTACCTAAACAGAAGTCTCTAACACAGGCTCACCATAAGAGGGGTTCCAGACTCCTTTTGCCTCTCAGTATCTCAAATGCGTGTTCTTATTTGTCTGCATTCCTTTGCTTATTCTGGGCATATATATTAGATGCACAATACATGATTGTTACTGTCCTTTCTTCTCTTCTTTCAAACTCTACTATTTTTAATAAATATCTCAGTGTGTTAGCTTTTCTTCTCAGTCTCAATATTACATATGTACAGAAGACTTGAATTTTAGAATATAGATTTGATCATTTTCAACTCCTTAGGTCTCTGTTTCCCTGATTATTATGTAAAGGGTGACTGCCTGTAAACTCGATATTCTACAGGTTACTTTGTCCTCATTTATCTTCATTGGTCATCCTAACATCATGTGTCTAGCATGCATCAATGTTTTCACTCCTTCCCTCAAGAATTTCTGTTTGTTTCAAGGTGTGGCTCTAATTTGATGACATGTTGGAAATCCAAACACCAGTGTGTACATTGAATCGTCTCACTTGAAATAGAGCTGGGTCAGAAAGTTGCTTCGCATTAACCTATTTATCTAAAGATGTCTGTGTTAGTTTATGACTAAAATAACAACTTTATTGAAATACAATTCACAGAACACACAATTCACTCATCTAAGGTAGATAGCTTGATTGTTTTTAGTCTCCTCAAAGACTTGTTCAGCCGTGGCCTGAGTCTAATTTTAGAACATTTTGTCATGCTTAAAGGAACTCTGCACATTCACAGCCCTTCTTGATACCAATTCTTTGCCCCAACCACCAAAAACCAGTAATCTACTTTCAATCACTATGGATTTGCCTATTCTAGACATTTCATATAAATGGAAACATGTATTATGTCTGTGTACTTTCATTTAGCATAATGGTCTCCAGTTTCATCCATTTGACAGCATCCTTCATTTTTTTGTTTGCTGAATCATATTTCATTTTACAGACATACCACATTATATTCATCAGTTCATCAGCTAATGGACATTTGAGTTGTGTTCACTTTTTCCTACTATGAATAAGGTGCCTATGATATTAGTGTATGATATGTCTTGTGGATATATGTTTTTAAATCTCTGGTATGGATAGATATCTGGGGCTGAAGTTGCTGCCTCATATGACGGTTCTATATTTAACAATTTTGAAGAACTGTGAAACTCTATTCCAAAGCATTGTTCCATTTTACATTCCCACTAGCAGTGAACAAGAGTTTTGGTTTTTCCACAACTTTGCCAACGTTTGCTATTGTCTGTCTTTGTTTATCTTATCGTAGCTGATATAAAGTGGATATCTCATTCATTGTGGTTGGATATGTATTTCTGTAATGACTAATGATTTTTAGCTTCTTTTCATTCTCCTTATTGGACATTTTCATATTTTCTTTGGAGGAATGTCAATTCAGATTTTTGCCTATTTTTATGTCTTATTTACTCTTTTATTTATTTTCTTTCTCATTTGCCAAATTGCATCATTTGCTTCTGCAGGGTATGTTCCCAATCCAGGAACTGAACTCCCATCTCCTGTTTGGTAGGCAGATCGTTTACCACTGAGCCACCTGGTAATCCCTCCTTTGCCTATTTTTAAATGGAATTACTTCTCTCTTGATTACTGAGACCTAAGTGGTCTTGACAGGGCTTCCTTGATGGCTCAGTGGTAAAGAACCCACCTGCAATGCAGCAGACACAGGAGACAGGTTCAATCCCAAGGTTGGCAAGATCCCCTGGAGAAGGAAATGGCAACCCATTCCAGTATTCTTGCCCTGGAAATTCCATGAACAGAGGAACCTGGCAGGCTACAGTCCAAAGGATTGTAAAGGGTCAGGTGAAACTGAGCAGCAAGAGGTCTTTATATATTTTGTATGTTCTAGATACAAGTCCCTTATCAGATATATGATCAACAAACATTTTCTTTGATGGTGTGGGTTGTGTCTTATTTTCTTGAATGTGTCCTTTGCAGAACCTGCTTTTCCTTCTCCTCCTCCTCATTATCTTTACTCATCTTTACCATCTTCATCTTAGAATATTGAACCTCTTCAGTTAAGGCATCATTATCATCTCAGATAACTTCTCTTTAGTGATGTTTTACCCATCTTAGGACTCATAGAAAATGTGCTCCACTTTATCTGCAGTAAGGATAGCTTCGGCAGCAAAATTTAGGGATCATTTCTCAAGAACTTCAGGGCTCACCTGATTGCTTATTGGTAAAGAATTCACCCTCGAGGTCTGGTGGTTAAGACTCCATGCTTCCACTGCAGGGGGCATGGGTTTGATCCCTGGTTAGGGAACTAAGACCCCACATCCCGCAGAAAACACAGCCAAAAGAAAGAAAGAAAGAAAAATAAAATATATAAGGATCTATAGATCAGCATTAGTAATTTGAAATAATGAATGATTACAAGCCCAAATGGATAGCCTATATGTATGTCTATGTGCCATTTTTCAATACCCTCCAAAGCAACATAAAATTTGTTCAAGGTGTCCTAAGGTTTTCACAGATCAAATCTGGTTAGCAATGAATATAACATGTACAGTGGATAGAAATGTGTGTTTCTGTTCATGCCCAACTAACATCAAATCTGAAATTGGTCTAAACTTATTACTAAGTTTAACAATTTATTAAGTCTTAGTCTAAAGGCTAAATCTCTTATCATCTCCCACTTTACCAACTTTATAAATCTCGTGATAAGAATAAAGGACAGGCATTATCTTTCCCAATGCTGTGAAATACTCTCTTCCCATTGACATGAGGAAAATCTCAAAAGTAACGGCTGAAGTGTCTTTTGTTGCATCTATTTCCTCTATCAGAATATAATGCAAACAATCATAAGGAACTGACTGTTTTGCAAGAGACAGGCTGATTTTTTTCTTTATTTGGGAGCTTTGCATTTCTCCCCTTGGCATTCAAAGCACCCAAATGATTTCCATTCTCTTTTGTCATTATTTGGCATTTCTCTCCAAGCTATCTGTCAGGAAAGTTCATGGCCATAAAGTTTTGATTAATTATGGCATTCATTTCTGATATTGTAAACTTTATAAATCTTTGTATAGATCTTTCTCAAACCGAGGTTCAGGAATATATACCTCTACGGACTTCTTTTAAATCACAGATGTGTCTTTCTTAATGTTTTTGACTAATAGAAGTATGTTTTCATTCTTTGAGAAGATATGAGGTGGGTGGCAGGGGTGGATGCTCAGGAACATACTGGCCATTGTGGTCAAATGGAGATTAAAAAATGAGGATAGTCAAGAAATGTACATTGTCTACACATAAGGAACAATGTTGTGCTTCAATCCCCACAATTCATATTCATATATGCTATATGTAGTCTAACTATCTATGGAATTAGCTTTCTAAATCTACAAAAGACCTATTTCTAAGCATTATCATATATCTCCTCTTCCCTTGTGTATGTGCTAAGTTGCTTCAGTCATGTATGATTCTTTGTGACCCTATGGACTGTAACCTGTCAGGCTCCTCTGAGCATGGGATTCTCCAGGCAAGAATACTGGAGTGGGTTGCTGTGCCCTTCTCCAGGGCCCTACACCCTTGCAACTATTTAAAAACTGCGCCCCCTCCATTGTTCCCAGTCACAGGTAACAGCATCACAACCCACTGGTCACCAGGTTTAGTGACCTCAGAGTCACATTTGAATATTCACTGCTAACCTAGTCAGTCATATACTGGGCTGGCTAAAAAGTTCTTTCAGGTTTTTCCTGTACCTTCCTATGGAAAAACCCAAACAAATATTATGACCAGCCCAATAGACAATGACGGCTTCCTGGGTGGCTCAGTGGTAAAGCATCTTCCTGCAATGCAGGAGATGCAGCAGGAGCCCTGGGTTCAATCCCAGGGAAAGGAAGATCCCCTGGAGGAGGAAATGGCAACCCACTGTGAGAATCTAAATATTCTCCCTTTGTTCCCTTGTCACTTAGGTTTTAACCTCTAGCTAGTACTTCCTTCCCTTTTGCATTTCAATTGGCATGCCAGACTCCCTCTTAAATTAACAGCATTTTAAGGACAGAGACTGTCTTTTAGTTAACTACAGCCATGTTCTTCTTTATCTGGTATCATCAGGGAATTAGGTATTCCATGTAAGTAAAACTCGCAAGTAACAAAAGTTTTACACAAATATTTAATGTCAACCATTTTGAGTGAAAAATTTTACAAAAAGTCATCCAAACTGTCCTATTTTCCTAGCTAGCATATACAGGTTATGATTTACTATTGATACTGGATCATCTTTGTAAGCCATTATTTAATATACTAGCTAGGTTCTTGGTCCCTAAACTGTTCCGATTTTCCAGCAAAGTCAAAGATTTGGGGAGCTAGAATGGACCTTAGAAACCATCTGTTCTGACTCATTTTTGAGCTCTCACTTTGGATAATTTTCCTTGAGGGAGAGAGCTTGTCACTTGTTGCATATAGCAGCATTTCTTCCCTCTTTCTAATTGTATACTTCTAATCTATTGTCAGCTCTAAAATTCAGTCAAGCTTGGATCTAAACAAAGAATAAAACAGGCTTCCAGAGAGAACTTGAGGGTTTCGGTGCAAGTACCTTCTGATATTTAGATTGGTTGCTCAGTGACATTTTTGTTTGTTTCCTCAATCCTGGCAATATTTGGATAATTGAAGTTGTCAGATAAGTTTCATCTATAAACTAGACCCTATGCTAAGTGCTTTACCTGCATCAACATATTTAATTCTTACATCAGCTTTATAAGGTAAGCATTGTTATGACCCCATTAGAGGCAAGACTGACTAACTTGCCTAGGATTACTCAAGTTAGTTCATGCAGAACTGATATCTGAAAATAGGCAGTTTGGCTTCAGTGCCTCTGCTCTTCACCATCATTTTACATCAGATCTCTATCTTCAGTGAAACCTAAAGCTATTATCTGACAAGAAAAAATGAAATTGGAGGAGGGAGTGGTAAGGCTTAAGAGTTGGCTCTTGGGGGAGGTAGAAGAAGCCTTGATTTGTAGTGTGTGCCAATTTCCATGATATAAATCTACTCTCATGGTCATATAAGTGGCTTCCCTGGTGGCTAAGTGGTAAGCCAAGCAGGAGACACAAGTTCAATCCCTGGGTCGGGGAGACCCCCTGGAGAAAGAAATGGCAACCCACTCCTGTATTCTGGCCTGGAAAATCCCAAGGACAGAGGGACCTGGTGGGCTACAGTCCACAGGGTCACAAAAGAATCAGACATGACTTAATGACTAAACCACAAACAAAAATAATGGCCATAAAAGTGTGGAGTTGAGAAAACATGGGTACAACTGGCTGAGTCAGAAGACTCCAATGCATCTCTGGATATTATAGAGTCAAAACTTAAATACAGGGCTTCCCCTGGTGGTCCAGTGGGTAAGGACACCACCTTGCAGTGCAAGGGGCGCCGGTTCGATCCCTGGCCTGGGAAGATCCCACGTGCCATGGAGTGGCTGGACCGATGTGTCCAATTACTGAGCCAGAGCTCTGGAGCACATGTGCCCAGAGCCAGTGCTCTGCAATGAAAAGAGGCCACTGCAATGGGAGGCCCACAAAGGCCAAAGAACAAAGATGAAAATAAATGAAAGACCAATAGAAGTGGCCAAAAAAAAAAAAGCGTAAAAAACCCACCTAGCTAGGTCTATTCTGATTTCCACAAGTGGTAATGAACATTGCTAAGAACCCAAAGGCTACATCGTCATTTCTAACAGTTTCTGGATTTAATACCCTTGTACTCTTTAAAGTTATTGAGGACTCCAAAGAACTTTTCTTTACATAGATTATTTCTATTCATATTAACCATATTAGAAATTAACAGGAATTTTACAAATATATATTTCTTTACTCTTTAAAATAACAGTCGTAAATATATATGAATGTAATTAACATTTTTATTAAAGAGAACCATTTTTCCCAAAAATGTCATAAGAGTGGCACTGTCATTTGTACAAACCTCTTTAATGTCAGACTTGAGAGAAGACAGTTGGATCTTCATATGTGTTTCTGTATTAGATCTGTGATCTGTTTCTCTGGTTGAAATATATGAATTTAAATCTGTACCCACATAAATATGTAATTAGAAGATTCAGGAGTGTTCTCACAGCCTTTTGAAATCATTGTACTGATTCTTCTTTATGTTACAACAAAACTCAAGTGGCATTTTCTGAAATATTAGGTGCAAAGGTAGAATTTGAGGCTCTATCGATCAGTTCATTGTACTTGGCTAAAGGAAAATCCATTGAATGGAACCTTTATCTATGCATGGCTTTGTGACACCATGCATTGGTCATCTGGAGAGTACTGGGTCACAAAATTATGTAGACTTTAAAAATGGTGACTCATTTCAAGATCACACAATATCAAAAAATCATGGTTGTTCATATCACCACAGGTCTCATTGGGTAAGTACACGTTTTAGAAAATAATCAAGCTCATGTGGTAGGTAAAAATTTCCCAAATCCTAATTTTTGATTGAACACGTCAACTTTTATCATTAGCAGAAAATGCTGTCATTGTTTTCTTTGAAAGGACAGATTCACTTAGTTCATTTTTGAGAAAAGGTTTTCCAAATATCCTGGGCTGAATACCCATTGTTTGTCAGTAGTTCAAGTTAAAAAGGAGTGGTTTGGAGAAAACAGCTCGTTCAGCTCACAACTCAGTCATATGAGTGCTTTGCAGCTACTTCCCATTGGAACTACAAGGAACAGGAAAAAAAAGAAGTGTGTAGAGATTTAACAGAATTAATCTCACTGCTCCATAAGAGAGTCCTAAATGAAACTGGCATTTTCTTTTTACTGCAAATGCAGGGAAGTATAGTATGTGATAGGGCTTGCTGCTCTGTCTTAGTTGGCCCTAAGGTGCCAGCCGTTTTTTCCCACCATTGCTTTTAAACCATGTGTAAATGTCAATACAGTGAATTCTGCAAATAATGTCTACACATTATTATGAAAATAGTTGTGGCCTCATGGGCCCCTGAAGGAATCTCAGGACAGTGCTCTAATCATTTTTAAAATGATAGTTTTCTTTTTGTTTCCCAAAAATGTCAAAAGTGACACTGTCATTTGTACAAACCTCTTTAATGTCAGACTTGATAGAAGACAGTTTGATCTTCATATGTTTTCTGCATTAGATCTGTGATCTGTTTCTCTGGTTGAAATATATGAATTTAAATCTGTACCCACATAAATATGTAATTAGAAGATTCAGGAGTGTTCTCACAGCCTTTTGAAATCATTGTACTTATTCTTTTATGTTACAACAAATCTCAATAAGTGGCATTTTCTGAAATATTAGATGCAAAGGTAGAATTTGAGGCTCTATCGATCAGTTCATTGTACTTGGCTAAAGGAAAATCCATTGAATGGAACCTTTATCTATGCATGGCTTTGTGACACCATGCATTGGTCATCTGGAGAGTACTGGGTCACAAAATTATGTAGACTTTAAAAATGGTGACTCATTTCAAGGTCACACAATATCAAAAAATCATGGTTGTTCATATCACCACAGGTTTCATTGGGTAAGTACAAGTTTTAGAAAATGATCAAGCTCATACGGTAGGTAAAAGTTTTCCAAAATCCTAATTTTTGATTGAACATGTCAACTTTTATCATTCGCAGCAAATGCTGTCATTGTTTTCTTTGAAAGGACAGATTCACTTAGTTCATTTTTGAGATAAGTTTTCCAAATATCCCAGGCTGAACAATCATTATTTGTCAGTAGTTCAAGTTAAAAGGAGTGGTTTGGAGAAAACAGCTCGTTCAGCTCACAACTCAGTCATATGAGTGCTTTGCAGCTACTTCGCATTGGAACTACAAGGAACAGGAAAAAAAAGAAGTGTGTAGAGATTTAACAGAATTAATCTCACTGCTCCATAAGAGAGTCCTAAATGAAACTGGCATTTTCTTTTTACTGCAAATGCAGGGAAGTATAGTATGTGATAGGGCTTGCTGCTCTGTCTTAGTTGGCCCTAAGGTGCCAGCCGTTTTTTCCCACCATTGCTATTACACCACGTGTAAATGTCAATACAGAGGATTCTGCAACGAATGTCTACACATTATTATGAAAATAGTTGTGGCCTCATGGGCCCCTGAAGGAATCTCAGGGACCAGTGCTCCTAGATCATATTTTGAAAACTGTAGGACTAGATCAATGATCTTCAGGCTTTAATATGAATGAAAATTACTTGGGAAACCTGTTAAAACATTGAACTTCCTGGTCCCCATTCCCTGTTTCCATATATCTGTGGTGAGGCTTGGGAAACTGCAGTTTAACAAGTTCTGTGGGTTCTTTGACCTCACGTGGCCTGTGGGCCGTACTTTTAGAAGTACTAGACTGGCGTTTGATTACAGCCTGATCAGTGTTATGGATGGGCATCGAGTCTTAAGACAGTGGTCCAATCACAAAAAGAAGGTGTTAGTCGATCAGTTGTGCCTGACTCTTTGCGATCGCATGGACTGTAGACTGCCAGACTCCTCTGTCCATGGGATTTCCCAGGCAAGAATACTGGAGTGGGTTGCCATTTCCTTCTGCAGGGCATCTTCTCAATCCAGGGATAGAACCCACATCTCCTGTTTTGGTAGGCAGGTTCTTTACCACTGACCTACCAACGTTAAACAGTGTTAGTCGTTCAGTCGTGTCTGACTCCCGAAAGGCTCCTCTGTCCATGGGATTCTCCAGACAAGAATACTGGAGTGGGTTGCTGTGACCTCTTCCAGACCTTCCTGAACCAAGGACTGAACCCAGGTTACTCTAGCCAGAACAGTGTCAATCCTTGACTCTGCATAGGAAGACTCTGCCAATAGATTTGTGTCTTTTATCAATAAGTACTTCAGAGAGAGGTTAGAAAATTAGCCACATAAGAAACAGGCCTATTTCTTGTCTAATACAGCGCCATTGTCACCACTGTGTCTCACCTAAATCACTGCAACCACCTCCTAACTAGTTTCTAAACTAACAGTTTCAGTCCTTCAATTCAGTCTCCCCCTGGCTACCAGATCCATTTTTCTCAATGGGAAAAATGTACATGCCATTCCTATGCCAAAGGCCCTTACAGACCTCTTTGCCAAAGACCCTTAACTGGACTCCATAAAGCTCTGTAGCTTTGATTCACCTAGAGAATAAAGTTCAGTCTCCTTGCATAAGATCCTGACTCATCTGCATTAAGACAGTCAGGTTTTACCCTCTCCAGTGTAGGCTTTCCTTGAGGTTACCTGATTTACTTGAGTTCACTAAACTATGGACTCTTTCACATTAGGGTCTGGGTCTTTCATCACTATAACTACAATGTCTAACAGAGTGCCTGGCACATAACAAACGTCAACTAAATGTTTGATGAATGCAATTTAAGTATGCTCTATTTTGTGATCATTTGAATCTTGATTGAATCTGAAAACAAACTCACCCTTAAAGATAATTGGGTGAAAGCCGAACATGCACCACCTCCCTATGTTCAAAGATGACATATCTTCAATAATGAAGCCAATGTAGGCTATACTCAGGTCATTTTCCTTCTGTAGTGAGCTCATCATCACACTTTAATGAGGTCAGAGTTGGCTATTGTCATATCCTAGTGCATAGGGAGGTCAAAATCAGTGAATTTTGTGGTTATAGTGAACTTTTGTGAAATCAAACTCTATTCCAAGGTCACAGTCAGGCTATAGTGTTGCCATAGAGGCTATACTCAGGTCATTGTCAGTCTGTAGTGAGGTCATAATTAGATTCTAATGAGGCCGGAGTAGGCTAATTGGAGGTTCTAGTGCATAGTGAGGTCATATCGGACATTTTGTGGTCATAGTAAAATTTCGTGAAGTCATACTCTATTCCTAGGTCATGATCATGCAATACAGAGCCCATAGTAGGCTATAGTCAGGTCATTTTCAGTCTATAGTGAGGTCATAATCAGATTCTAATTGGGTCAGTGTAGGCTATTGTGATGTCCTAGGGCATAGTGAGGTCATAATCAGGTGATTTTGTGGTCTTAGTGAAATTTTGTGAATTGATACTCTTTTCCTAGGTCACAATCAGGCTATGCCTGCTAACTAGTTTCTAAACTAAGAGTTTCAGTCCTTCAATTCAGTCTCCCCCTGGCTACCAGATCCATTTTCCTCAATGGGAAAAATGTACATGCCATTCCTACGCCAAAGGCTCTTACAGACCTCTTTGCCAAAGACCCTTAACTGGACTCCATAAAGCTCTGTAGCTTTGATTCACCTAGAGAATAAAGTTCAGTCTCCTTGCATAAGATCCTGACTCATCTGCATTAAGACAGTCAGGTTTTACCCTCTCCAGTGTAGGCTTTCCTTGAGGTTACCTGATTTACTTGAGTTCACTAAACTATGGACTCTTTCACATTAGGGTCTGGGTCTTTCATCACTATAACTACAATGTCTAACAGAGTGTCTGGCACATAACAAACGTCCACCAAATGTTTGACAAATGCAATTTAAGTATGCTTTATTTTGTGATCATTTGAATCTTGATTGAATCTGAAAACAAACTCATCCTTAAAGATAATTGGGTGAAAGCTGAACATGCACCACCTCCCTATGTTCAAAGATGACATATCTTCAATAATGAAGCCATTGTAGGCTATACTCAGGTCATTTTCCTTCTGTAGTGAGCTCATCATCACACTTTAGTGAGGTCAGAGTTGGCTATTGTCATATCCTAGTGCATAGGGAGGTCAAAATCAGTGAATTTTGTGGTTATAGTGAACTTTTGTGAAATCAAACTCTATTCCAAGGTCACAGTCAGGCTATAGTGTTGCCATAGAGGCTATACTCAGGTCATTGTCAGTCTGTAGTGAGGTCATAATTAGATTCTAATGAGGCCGGAGTAGGCTGATTGGAGGTTCTAGTGCATAGTGAGGTCATATCGGACATTTTGTGGTCATAGTAAAATTTTGTGAAGTCATACTCTATTCCTAGGTCATGATCATGCAATACAGAGCCCATAGTAGGCTATAGTCAGGTCATTTTCAGTCTATAGTGAGGTCATAATCAGATTCTAATTCGGTCAGAGTAGGCTATTGTGATGTCCTAGGGCATAGTGAGGTCATAATCAGGTGATTTTGTGGTCTTAGTGAAATTTTGTGAATTGATACTCTTTTCCTAGGTCACAGTCAGAATATAATTAAGCAATAGTAGGCTATACTCAGGTCATTTTCTTTCTACAGTGAGCACATGCACCCAGAGCTGGTGCTCTGCAATGAGAGAGGTCACTGCAGTTGGAGGGCCACACAGGCCAAAGAATAAAGATGGATGAAAATAAATAAATAGTCAGTCAAGACCAAGAAGCACAAAGAGTACCACAAAGAATCAATCCGAGAAGAAACCCACCAAGACACATATTAATGAAGTAAACACAAAATAAACACAAAGACAGAATTCTCGCAGCAGCAAGGGAAAAGCAACTAGTGACATACAAGGAAAGCCCACACGTTTAACAGCTGATCTTTCAACAGAAACTCTGCAGGCAAGAAGGGAATGGCAGGACACATTTAAACGGCTAAAAGAGAATAATCTGCAACCAAGAATCCTCTACCCAGCAAGGATATCATTCAAAATTGATGGAGAAATTAAAAGCATTACAGACAGGCAAAAATTAAAAGAATTTAGTCACACCAAACCAGCCTTCCAACAAGGGTTAAAGGGACTTATATACAAAAAAAGTATAAAAGGAGAAGATCCATGAAACAAACCCATCATAGCATCTAAGAAGATGACAATAGGATCATTTGTATCAATAATTACTTTGAATGTCAATGGACTAAATGCCCCAACCAAAAGACACAGAGTGGCTGAATGGATCCAAAAACATGACCCATACATATGCTGCCTCCAGGAAACTCATTTCAGACCTAGAGACACTCATAGACTGAAAGTGAGAGGCTGGAAAAAGATATTCCATGCAAATGGAAATCAAAAGAAAGCTGGAGGAGCAATCCTCATATCAGACAAAATAGATTTTAAAGTAAAGAAGATTCTAAGAGACAAGGCAGGTCACTACATCATGATTAAGGGATCGATCCAAGAAGAAGACATAACAATCATAAATATCTATGCACCCAATGCAGGAGCACCCCAATACATAAGACAAACACTTTCAGACATAAAAGAAGACATCAACAGTGACACAATCATAGTAGGAGACTTTTAACACTCCTCTCACACCAATGGACAGATCATCCAAACAGAAAATTAATAAAGAAACACAAGCCTTATATGCCACACTGGAAAAGATGGACCTCATCGATATCTTTAGGACGTTCCATCCAAAAGCAGAAGAATACACTTTCTTCTCAAGTGTTCACGGAACATTCTCCAGGATAGACCACATCTTGGGCCATAAATCAAACCTCAGTCAATTCAAGAAAACTGAAATTCTATCAACCATCTTCTCGGACCACAATGCAGTGAGACTAGAGATCAACTACAGGAAAAAAACCTCTAAAAACACAAACACATGGAGATTAAACAACACATACCTAAAAAACCAACTGATCATTGAGGAAATCAAAGGAGAAATTAAAAAATTCCTAGAAGAAAATGACAATGAACACACGACAGTGCAAAACCTATGGGATACTGCAAAAGCAGTTCTAAGAGGGAAGTTTATAGCAATTCAATCCCACCTCAAGAAACTAGGAAAATCTCAAACAGATGACCTAACCCTCCACTTAAAACAACTGGAGAAAGAAGAACAAAAACACCCCAAAGCCAGCAGAAGAAGGGAAATCATAAAGATCAGAGCAGAAATAAATGAAAAAGAAATGAAAGAAACAATAGTAAAGATAAATAAAACAAAAAGCTGGTTCTTCGAAAAGGTAAATAAAATCGACACACCACTGGCCAGACTCATCAAGAAAAAGAGAAGAACCAGATCACCAAAATCAAAAATGAAAAAGGAGAGATTACAACAGATAATGCAGAAATCCAAAGGATTATAAGAGACTATTATGAACAACTCTATGGCAACAAACTGGACAACCTGGAAGAAATGGACAGTTTCTTAGAGAAGATTAATCTCCCAAGACTCAACTAGGAAGAAATAGAAACTATGTACAAGCCAATCACAAGCTCAGAAATCGACCTTGTGATCAAAAATCTACCCAAAAATAAAAGCCCAGGGCCAGATGGTTTCCCAGCCGAATTCTACCAAACATTTAAAGAAGAGCTAATGCCTGTCCTTCTAAAACTCTTCCAAACAATTGCACAGGAAGGAACACTTCCAAACACATTCTACAAGACCACCATCACCCTGATACCAAAGCCAGACAAAAATACCACAAAAAAAGAAAATTATAGGCCAATTACACTGATGAATCTAGATGCCAAAATCCTCAACAAAATCCTAGCAAACAGAATTCAACAACACATCAAAAAGCTCATTCATCACGATCAAGTTGGGTTCATCCCAGACATGCAAGGATTCTGCAAGGTCTGCAAATCAAGCAATGTGATACACCATATCAACAAATTGAAAGACAAAAATCACATGATCATCTCAATAGATGCAGAAAAAGCCTTTGACAAAGTACAGCATCCATTTATGATAAAAACTCTTCAAAAAATGGGCATAGAAGGAACTTATCTTAACATAGTGAAAGCCACATATGAGAAGCCTACAGCGAACATTATTGTTAATG
>JAIOJX010000018.1:8964905-8982814 GCA_022376925.1 Tragulus kanchil | reverse complement strand
CCTCTCCAAAGACGACATAGAGATTGCCCCAAAACACATGAAACAATGCTCAAGCTCGCTTATAATTCGAGACATGCAAACCAAAACTACAATGAGATATCACCTTGTACCGTCAGAATGGCCATCATCCACAAATCGACACACAATGAATGCTGGAGAGGGGCCCCCGAATGGACCTACCTACCAAGACCTGTCATCTCACCTGTCTCTTACTGCTGTTGTTCAGCTGCTAAGATGTGTCCAACTAATGGCGAACCCATGGATTGCAGCCAGCCAGCTATCCCTGCCCTTCACCATCCCCCGGAGCTTCCCCAAACTCATGTCCACTGATGCAGCGATGCCATCCAAATATCTCGTCCTCGGTTGCCCCTTCCCCTCTTGCCTTCAGTCTTTCCCAGCATCAGGGTCTTTGCCAGAGAGTCCGTTCTTCGCATCAGGTGGAAAGGGTTGGAGCTTCAGCTTCAGCTTCAGCATCAGCCCCTCCAAAGAATATTCAGGGCTGATTTCCTTTCGGATTGGCTCGTTTGATCTCCTTGCTGCCCAAAGGGGAGTCTCGAGAGTCTTCTCCAACACCATACTTCAAAGGCATCGGTTCTTCGGCACTCACCCTTCTTATATGGTCCAGTTCTCACATCCATTCATGACTACGGGAAAACACCATAGCTTTGGCTCTATGGACCTGGGTTGGCAAAGTCGTGTCCCTGCTTGAGAACATGCTGCCTAGGTGTGTCATAGCTTTTCTTCCAAAGAGCAAGCTTGTTTTAATTTTGTGGCTGCAGTCCCCATCTGCAGTGATTTTCGAGCCCAAGCAAACGAAGTCTGTCACAGTTTCTGTCGTTTGTCAATTTATTTGCCGTAAAGTGACGGGATCAGATTCTATGATTTTTGTTTTCGAATGTTGAGTTTTAGGCCACCCCTTTCACTCTCGTCTTTCACTTTCATCAGGAGGTTTTTTAGTTCCTCCTTGCTTTCTGCCAGAAGGGGGGTGTCACCTGGATATCTCAGGTTACTGATATTTCTCTCAAACTGAATTCCAGCTTGGGGCATCATGCAGACCGGCATTACACCTGGTGCACAAATGCACATAACTTAAATAAGCAGGGTGACAATGTACAACACTGATGTACTCCTTTCCCAGTTTGAAACCAGTTCGTTGTTCCATGTCTAGTTCTACCTGTTGCTTCTTAAACCTGCCTGCAGGTTTCCCAGAGGCAGGTAGGGGGGCTGGGATTCCCATCTCCTGAAGAATTTTCCACAGTTGGTTGTGCTCCACACAGTCAAAGGCATTAGTGCAGTCAAGGAAGCAGAAGTAGATCCCTTTTCTGGAATTCGCTTGTTTTTCTATGACCCAGTAGATGCTGGCAATTTGATCTCTCTTTCCTCTGCCTTCTCGAAATTGAGCTTGTACATCTGGAAGTTTTTGGCTCGTTTATGGATGAACGTAGCCTGGATGATTTTCAGCATAACTTGGCTAGCGTGTGAAGTGAATGTAACTGTGTGATCCTTTGAACATTCTTTGATAGTGCCTTTCTTTGGGACGGGAATAAAAAGTGAGTTTTTTCCAGTCCTGAGGTCATGGCTGCATTTTCCAAATTTGCTGGCATATTGAGTGTAGAACTTTAACAACATCATCTTTGACTATGGGAAAGAGCTCATCTGGCATTCCATCCCCCCCACAAACTTTGTGCCTACCAATGCTTCCTAGAGTCCACCTGACCTCACACTCTAGGAGTTTGGCTCCAGGTGAAATCTTTAAAATGAAATGCCACACTCTTCTTCCAAGATGAAAGTTCTGTATTGTATGACTTTTTTTTTCAGACCATACCGAACATAAGCACAAATTCACTTTATATGAATTAAAATGATTATACTCTCCTGAAACCCGAATGAAAATCTTTCTCTGAATACCATCTCATATCAGTCAGCATGGCCATCATTAAAAAGTCTACAAATAACAAATGCTGGAGAGCAGCTGGGGGAAAGGGGAACCCTCTTACACTGCTGGTAGGAATAGAAGTTGGTGTAGCCTCTGTGGAAAGCAGCATGGAGTTTTCTCAGAAAGCAAAAAACAGAATTCCCTATCATCCAGCAATCCCACTTCTGGAAATATACCAGGACAAATCTGTCATTCTAAAAGATATATGCATCCCTATGTTCGCAGCAGCAATATTCACAATAGCCAAAACATGGAAACAATTTAGATGTTTATCAACAGAGCAATGGACAAAGGAAATGTGGTACACATATACAGTGGAATACTACTCATAAAAAAAATGCCATTTGTAGCAAATGGATAGAGCTATATATTATCATACTGAGTGACATAAGTCAGAAAGAGAAAGGCAGACACCATATGGGATCACTTCTTTGTGGAACCTAATCTATAGCACAAAAGCCCCCCTACAAAACAGAAACAAAAGAGCATGTGGAATAAATCGTTTGTGAGACAGATGCCATTTTCCCTACTGTAGTTTGGCTGTTGGGCAAGCTACAGGAGGGAAATTAGCTCCACCCCGGCAAGAAAAGGGGTTTGGATTAAGAAACTCCCAGGGCCAACCAGGGCGGGCCTTTTAATTCTGGAATAGGCCGAAATAAACAAGCAGTCAAAGAGGTCTTCAGATCCAACCACTGCCAGAAGGGAAAAAAGACTCATAATTCCTGAATAGTCAGCAAGGACAGAAGAACAGAAACACTCTTTTCACGTTTTGTCTGAAGCTGGAGTTACTGCTGGACTTTAAAATTCCATTTTTGTATTGTATCGCTTTGTTTCAATATTTGTTTTTCTTTTCCCAAATCCAGTCAGTACAACACCCGGCTTTGTGTGTGTGGTGGGTGTTGTGTGTGTGTGTGTGTGTGTGTGTGAGAGAGAGTGTGGGGGTGTTCATTTCCTTCACTGAATTTTATTGTAGCTACGATTCTTTTCAGTAAGACTGAATATATTCAAGTTTATAATTTCTTTTTCTTTTTTCCCTTTTTAAACCCACATTTTATTTTGGGATAAACTTCTGTTTCCCCCCTGGCCTTTAAGGTTCTTGGGGGGTTTTTTTTGTTTTATTATTTTTCTTTGTTTTCTATATTTTTTTATATAATTAGCTCTTTTAATTTAAAAAAAAATTTTATTTGTATACCACTTCCTCTATACTTCTTTGCTTTCTCTGAAGCTCCTTTCCTAAGCACTAAATTCTAATACATACAAATCTTTATCTCCCCATGTTTAACTTTGAACATTATTCTGTATTTCTCTTCTATCCTCCCTTACTCTTTTCCCTTTTCCCACCGTATTTCTTAGTCTGTTCTGTTCTCATTCCGTTATCCCCAATGGGGGCCCTGCGCTAACATTCTTCTCCAATTGGTGCTCTATTTAGTTTGGTTATTAACTGGTGGAAAACCATTCTTGATTTTCTCTATTCGCTGTGCTAACGTATTGTACTGTATTTTTTGGGTTTGGGAAAGCTTGGGTTAAGTTACAGCTGTATATGTTTATGTGTATAAATTCAATACGCTAGATATTACTTGCATAATTTTTAAATGGCCATTTGTCAAAGGTATGCCGTCTGTGTCTCAGTTTCATATATATGTGTTAATATCATTGAATGCCATAACAAACCAGCAGTCAAATCTTCATTCCCTGGTCAGGCAACAAGCCCCGGGGGTTTAGGGAGAGAGCACTGACTCCATAACACTACAATACTAGAGAACATCTAACACTAAAGAGCAGTATACAAGTGAGAACCCAACAAAGGTAATCACTTGTATGCAAGTCCTGACATCACCCAAACACCAGCATCACCCAGAATAAGAAGCCCCATCCAAATAACAAACACCAACATATGTAAGTCAAAGTCTGGGGAAAGGAAATCCCAAACAGAGTCACTTACAAAAGTAATAATAACAATGAAACGGCAGAGAAAACCACACAAGCCAAGGAACAATCCACAAACACACAAGATCTAATCAATGAAGAGAATTTGGACAAACTCTCGGAAAGTGATTTCGAAGAGTGATAGTAAAGATGATCAAAGACATGAAAACAGAATTTCAGAGAAATTGCAAGACACGACTGACACATGAATAAGGAAATACAAGAACTTTAAAAGTTTATTTTTTTTTTTAAAATTAAAACTTCTTTTTCCCACTGGCCTTTAAGGTTCTGTGGGTGTTTTGTTTGTTTTATTATTTTTCTTTGTTTTCTATATTTTGTATATAATTAGCTCTTTTAATTTAAAAAAATTTATTTGTACTACCACTTCCTCTATACTTCTTTCTTTCTCTGAAGCTCCTTTCCTATAGCACTAAATTCTAATACATACAAATCTTTATCTCCCTATATTTAACTTTGCAATATTCTTCTATATTTCTCTTCTATCCTCCCTTTCTCTTTTTCCCTTTCCCCCCTGTATTTCTTAGTCTGTTCTGTTCTCTTTCCCGTTATCCCCAATGGGGACCCTGCGCTAACATTCTTCTCCAATTGGTGCTCTATTTAGTTTGGTTATTAACTGGTGAATATCATTCTTGATTTTCTCTATTCGCTGTGCTAACGTATTGTACTGTATTTTGGTTGGAATGCTTGGGTTATGTTACAGCTTTATATATTTATGTGTATAAATCAATATGCTAGATAGTATTTTCATAATTTTTAATTGCCATTTCTCAAAGGTATACCTTCTGTTTCTCATTTGCATATATATGTGTTAATATCATTTAATGCCATAACAAACCAACTGTGAAATCTGCATTTCCTGATCAGGCAAGCAGCCCCGGGGCCTTAGGGAGCACTGACTCCATAACACTACAATACTAGAGAACAGCTAACACTAAAGAGCAGTATACAAGTGAGAACGCCAACAAAGGTAATCACTTCTATGCAAGTCCTGACATCACCCAAACACCAGCTTCACCCAGAATAGAAGCCCCATCCAAACAGCAAAGACCGACAGACGTAACTCAAAGGCTGGGAAAAGGAAATCCCAGAAAGAGGCGGTATCTAAAAAAGTAAAAATAACAATGAAACGGCAGAGAAAAACCACACAAGCCAAGGAACAATCCACAAACACACAAGATCTAATCAATGAAGAGAATTTGGACAAACTCTCGGAAAGTGATTTCTGAAGAGTGATAGTAAAGATGATCAAAGACACTGAAAACAGAATTTCAGAGAAATTGCAAGACACGACTGACACACTGAATAAGGAAATACAAGAACTTACCAAAAAGGAGCGGAGACAAACAACTCCATTGCTGAACTGAAAACATTGTAGAAGGTATCAAGAGCAGAGTATCTCAGACAGAAGACTGGAGAAGTGAGCTGGAAGATAAAATGGTGGAAGTAACTGCTGAAGAACAGACTAGCTCACAGAATGATAAGAGCAGAGGATAACGTCAGAGACCTCTGGGATAATATCAAACGAACCAATATTCGAAATGTATTCTCAAAGCGGGAAGGAAAAGCAACTAGTGACATACAAGGAAAGCCCATACGTTTAACAGCTGATCTTTCAACAGAAACTCTGCAGGCCAGAAGGGAATGGCAGGACACATTTAAGCGGCTAAAGAGAATAATCTGCAACCAAGAACCCTCTAGCCTGCAAGGATCTCCTTCAAGATTGATGGAGGAATCAAAAGCTTTACAGCTAAGCAAAAATTAAGCGAATTTAGTCACACCAAACCAGCCTTACAACAAGAGTTAAAGGGCCTTATATATAAAACTTGAATAAAAGGAGAAGATCCACGAAACAAACCCATCATACCTTCTAAGAAGAAGATAATAGCATCACTTGTATCAATAATTACTTTAAATGTCAATGGACTAAATGCCCCAACCAAAAGACACAGAGTGGCTGAATGGATCCAAAAGCACGACCCATCCATATGCTTCCTCCAGGAAACTCATTTCAGATCTAGAGACACTCATAGACTGAAAGTGAGAGGCTTGAAAAGATATTCCATGCAAATGGAAATCAAAAAAGCTGCAGTAGCAATCCTCATATCAGACAAAATCGATTTTAAAGTAAAGGAGATTCGAATAGACAGGCAGGTCACTGCATCATGATTAAGGGATCCATCGAAGAAGAAGACATAACAATCATAAATATCTATGCTCCCGACGCAGGAGCACCCCAATACATACGACAAATACTTTCAGACATAAAAGAAGTCATTGACAGTAAGACAATCATATAGGAGCTTTAACACTTCCCCTCACACCAATGGACAGATCATCCAAACAGAAAATTAATAAAGAAACAAAAGCTTTTAAAAGCCACACTAGAAGAAATGGATCTGATGGCTATCTTTAGGACTTTCCATCCAAAAGCAGAAGAATACACTTTCTTCTCAAGTGTTCACGGAACATTCTCCAAGATAGACCACATCTTGGGCCACAAATCAATCCTCAGTCAATGCAAGAAAACTAAAATTCCATCAACCATCTTCTCGGACCACAATGCAGGTAGACTAGAGATCAACTACAGGAAAAAAACCGCTAAAAACACAAACACATGGAGAGTAAACAACACATACCTAAAAAACCAACTGATCATTGAAGAAATCAAAGAAGAAATTACACAATTCCTAGAGGAAAACGACAATGAACACACGACAGTGCAAAACCTATGGGATACTGCAAAAGCAGTCCTAAGAGGGAAGTTTGTAACAATTCAATCCCACCTCAAGAAACTAGGAAAATCTCAAACACACGACCTTACATTACACTTGAAACAACTGGAGAAAGAAGAACAGTAACACCCCAAAGCCAGCAGACGAAGGGCAATCATAAAGATCAGAGCAGGAATAAATGAAAAAGAAACAATAGTAAAGATAAATAAAAAAAAAAGCTGGCTCTCCGAACAAGTCAATAACATCCACACACCCCTGGCAAGACTCACCAAGAAAAAGCGAGAGAAGAACCAGATCACCAAAATCAAAAATGAAAAGGAGAGATCACAACAGAGAATGCAGAAATTCAAAGGATTCTAAGAGACTATTATGAACAACTCTATGGCAACAAACTGGACAACCTGGAAGAAATGGACAGTTTCTTAGAGAAGATTAATCTCCCAAGACTCAACCAGGAAGAAATAGAAACTATGAACAAGCCAAACACAAGCTCAGAAATCGACCTTGTGATCAAAAATCTACCCAAAAATAAAAGCCCAGGGCCAGATGGTTTCACAAGTGAATTCTACCAAACATTTAAAGAAGAGCTAATGCCTGTCCTTCTAAAACTCTTCCAAACAATTGCACAGGACGGAACACTTCCGAACACATTCTACGAGGCCACCATCACCCTGATACCAAAGCCAGGCAAAGACATCACAAAAAAAGAAAATTATAGGCCCATTTCACTGATGAATCTAGATGCCAAAATCCTCAACAAAATCCTAGCAAACAGAATTCAACAACACATCAAAAAGTTCATACATCATGATCAAGTCAGGTTCATCCTGGGCATGCAAGGATTCTTCCATATCCGCAAATCAATCAATGTGATACACCATATCAACAAACTGAGAGACAAAAATCGCATCATCATCTCAATAGATACAGAGAAAGCCTTTGACAAAGTACAGCACCCATTTATGATAAAAAAACTCTTCAAAAAATGGGCATAGAAGGAACCTATCTCAATATAGTGAAAGCCATCTATGAGAAGCCCACAGCGAACATTATCCTCAACGGTGAAAAACTGAAAGCGTTCCCTCTAAGATCAGGAACAAGACAGGGTGTCCACTTTTACCACTCTTATTCAACATAGTCCTGGAAATTCTTGCAACAGCAATAAGAGAAGAGAAAGAAATCAAAGAAATCCAGATCGGAAAAGAAGTCAAACTCTCTCTATTTGCAGATGACATGATATTATACATAGAAAATCCCAAAGACACTATTACAAAACTACTAGAGTTAATCAGCGAATTCAGCAAAGTCGCAGGATACAAAATCAACACACAGAAATCACTGGCATTCCTATACACAAACAATGAAAAATCAGAAAACGAAATCAAAGAGACAATCCCCTTCACCATTGCAACCAAAAGAATCAAATATCTAGGAATAAACCTACCCAAAGAAACAAAAGAACTGTACACAGAAAATTACAAGACACTCATGAGAGACATTAAAGAAGACTTAAACAGATGGAGAAATATTCCATGTTCCTGGGTCAGAAGAATCAATATTGTGAAAATGACCATACTACCAAATGTCATCTATAGATTCAATGTGATCCCTATCAAACTTCCAATAACATTCTTCACAGAACTAGACCAAAGAATAACACAGTTCATATGGAAACACAAAAGACCTCGAATAGCCAAAGCAATCCTCAGGAAGAAGAATGGAGCTGGAGGGATCAGCCGACTCTACTCCAAAGCAACAGTCCTCAAGACAGTATGGTACTGGCACAAAAACAGAAATATAGACCAATGGAACAAGATCGAGAACCCAGAGATAAACCCACACACCTATGGGCACCTTATTTTGGACAAAGGAGGCGAACGTATAAAATGGGACAAAGACAGCCTCTTCAACAAATGGTGCTGGGAAAATTGGACAGCTACATGCAAAAAAATGAACTTGGAACATGCCCTGACACCAAGCACAAAGATCAACTCAAAATGGATTAAAGACCTAAATGTAAGACCAGAAACCATCAAACTCTTAGAGGAGAATATAGGCAAAACCCTCAAGGACATCAATCAAAGCAAGATCTTCTCTGACCCACCTACTAGAAGAGCGGAACTAAAACCAAAAATGAACATGTGGGATCTAATGAAACTTAAAAGCTTTTGTACAGCTAAAGAAATTACAAAAAAGCTGAACAGACAGCCCACAGAGTGGGAGAAAATCATAGCAAATGAAACAACAGACAAAGAATTAACCTCCAAAATCTACAAGCAACTCAGACAACTCAGCACTGGAAAAACGAACAACCCAATCAAAAAATGGGAAAAGGACCTAAACAGACACCTCTCCAATGATGACATACAGATGGCCCAAAAACACATGAAACGATGCTCAACTTCACTAATAATTAGAGAAATGCAAATCACAACTACAATGAGATATCACCTTACAATCGTCAGAACGGCTGTCATCCACAAATCTAGAGACAATAAATGCTGGAGAGGCTGTGGAGAAAAGGAACCCTCCTGCATTGCTGGTGCGAGTGTAAATTGATACAGCCTCTATGGAAGACAGTCTGGAGATTTCTTAAAAAACTAAAAATAGAAGCACCATATGACCCAGCAATCCCACTCTTAGGCTTATACCCTGATGAAATCAAAACTGAAAGAATCATTTGTACCTCAATGTTCATTGCAGCTCTCTATACAATAGCTAGAAAATAGATGGAACCTAGATGCCCATCGACGAACGAATGGCTCCAAAAGCCCTGGTACATATATTCAAAGGAATACTACACAACCGTAAATAAAATGCAGAAGAATCAGCCCTAATGAGGTGGCTGGATCTAGAGCCTATAATCAAAAGTGAAGTCAGTCAGAAAGAGAAGGACAAATACAGTATATTAACACATATGTATGGAATCTGGTAGGATGCTGATGATGGCACATGCAGTGAAGCGACGAAAAGACAGACGTGGACAGTGGACATATGGACCTTGTGGGGAAGGAACAAGAAGGTGGGAGACGTAAACGAAATAGTATGAAGGCCTGTACTATCATAAGTGAAAAAATAGCTCTAGCATTAGAAACTTTGACAGCCCCTCTTCATCAAGTGGTGCTGTGAAATTGGACAGCTACATGCAAAAAAATGAAGTTGGAACATTCCCTGACACCATACACAAAGATCAACTCAAAATGGATTAAAGACTTAAATGTAAGGCCAGAAACCATCAAACTCTTAGAGGAGAATATAGTCAAAACCCTCAAGGACATCAATCAAAGCAAGATCTTCTCTGACCCACCTACTAGAATAGTGGAACTAAAAAGACAAATGAACATGTGGGACCTAATGAAACTTAAAAGCTTTTGTACAGCTAAAGCAATTACAAAAATGATGACTAGAAAGACCACAGAGTGGGAGAAAATCATAGCAAATGCAACAACAGACAAAGAATTAATCTCCAAAATCTACAAGCAACTCAGACAACTCAGCACTGGAAAATGGAACAACCCAATCAAAAATGGGGAAAGGACCTAAACAGACACCTCTCCAATGATGACGTACAGATGGCCCGAAAGCACATGAAACAAAGCTCAACTTCACTAATAGTTAGAGAAATGTAAATCACAACTACAATGAGATATCACCTTACAATCGTCAGAACGGCTGTCATCCACAAATCTAGAGACAATAAATGCTGGAGAGGCTGTGGAAAAAAGGGGAAGCCTCCTGCATTGCTGGTGCGAGTGTAAATTGATACAGCCTGTATGGAAGACACTCTGGAGATTTCTTAAGAAACTAAAAATAGAAGCACCCTATGACCCAGCACTCCCACTCTTAGGCTTATACCCTGACGAAATCAAATCTGAAAGAAGCACCTGTACCTCAATGTTCATTGCAGCTCTCTGTACAAAAGCTAGAATTTGGGAAGGAACCTAGATGCCCATCGACGAACGAATGGCTCCAAAAGCCCTGGTACATATATTCAAAGGAATACTACACAACCGTAAATAAAATGCAGAAGAATCAGCCCTAATGAGGTGGCTGGATCTAGAGCCTATAATCAAAAGTGAAGTCAGTCAGAAAGAGAAGGACAAATACAGTATATTAACACATATGTATGGAATCTGGTAGGATGCTGATGATGGCACATGCAGTGAAGCGACGAAAAGACAGACGTGGACAGTGGACATATGGACCTTGTGGGGAAGGAACAAGAAGGTGGGAGACGTAAACGAAATAGTATGAAGGCCTGTACTATCATAAGTGAAGAAAATAGCTCTAGTCATTGCTCTGTGAGAAAAGGGATCCTTCGGGGGTGCTGTGTGATGGTTGGGAGGGTGCAAGTGGGATATACATATGACTACTCTGGGAACATACATATCTGAAAACAACAAAACTCTGTAAAAGTTAAAAGCAAAATAAAAGCTTAAAGAATAAAATAAAATAAAATAAAATGCATACCCATCAGGGACTTCTAAAAAAAAAACAGAAAAAGACTCATAGGCATAGAGAACAGTCTTGTGGTTGCCAAGAGGGCAGGGAGGAGGAAGATGGATACACTGGGAGTTGGGAGTTTGGTGTTGGTAGCTGCAAACTATTATGTTTAGAATGGATAAACAGAAAGGTTATACCATGTAGCACTGAGAACTGATTCAATCTCTTGTGATAAATCATAAAGGAAAAGAATACTAAAAAGAATATATATCTACACACAGGCACACACACACACACACATATATATGACACTTTTCCGTATAGCAGAGATTGACACAACCTTGTCAATCAACTATATTTCAATAAAAATTAATCTGTTTACCTAGTCTAAATGTAAAAAGCACTAAATGGCTAAAGAAGTAAGGGAAAGGTGTTATTCTGTAAAGACTTTCTTAGCGCACTGCAAAATTACAGAAATATAATAAAATAGAATTCAATTACTTTGAATAATAATTGGCAATGGTCCTAGCAGACCCTATATGCTGGTATTTAATTTGAACGATCACAGCATACTGAATAATATAAATTCCTTTTTAAAGATAGCCTTGAGCACTCTCTTCTGCATCATGCACATTACCAGTATAAGTGCTCTATTGTTGTTTATTTGTAAAATTATCTAAAAGACTTTCAGTTATGGAGGATGCACCCTAATGAGTTATCCTTAAGCACGGTAGATGTTTGGTCCCCATATCTTTTTTTTTTTTGTAAAGATTTATTTATTTACTTGTTTTGGGCGGGGTCGGGTTGGGGAGGAAGTGGAGTGAGCGGGCCACTTCTATTGGTCTTCCATTTCTCTATTTTCATCCATCTTTGTTCTTTGGCTCCTGTAGGCCTCCCATCGTGGTAGCCTCTGTTCTCACAGAGCGCTGGCTCTGGGCGCATGTACCCCAGAGCTCCAGCGTGGTAATTGGACACATCAGTCCAGCCGCTCCGCGGCACATGGGGTCTTCCCAGGCCAGGGATCGAACCGGCGCCCCTTGCACTGCAAGGCGGTGTCCTTACCTACTGGACCACCAGGGGAAGCCCAAGGCTATATATTCTTGGCTAAACCAAACTTATAGTGATAAAGCAGTTCAAAAACGGCTATCTTGTGGTTGAACGTCATCATAGAAAATGTCAATTTAATGAAGAGAAAGTAGATTAGATTTGCAAGTAAGTACATACAAAGAAATTGCTTACCAGTAATAAACACACGGCTCTCGTTTGTAGTGGTGAGATAAAGCAGTTGAGGTCCCTGAGTGTCGTTTCTGACAACTCTCAGCTAGGTGCACATGAGATAATCACTGTAGAAAAAAGAAAACTTATGGAATTATTTCTGCAGTTCAAAGGGAAGCCCAAGATCCCCATCAAAAGAGTGCTTCTCAGTCTTTACTGAACCACGGAATCACCTGGTGTGATTGTGAAAATGTTAATTCAGATTCAGTAGTTTTAGTGTGTGGCCTGAAATTCCCCTTTGATAATAGGATCTTAGGTGATACTAGTGCCGCCAGCCCTTTGACCACACTTGGAACAACAAGCATCTAACACTCCTCCTTTAGGAAGTATTACTACAACAGCTGCACCAAACTGACGTCACTGCTTGCTGGACAGAGGAGAGTGCAAGTCTTTTGTTTGCTTTGGTGTTTCAGACTGCAAGTCTTTGAATTGGCCACACAGCTGTCAACGGTTTTTCCTACAGGGACAAATAGTTGAGTTTGTCCATGATGCTTTCACTGATTAAGCCAATCTAACCTTGATCCTTGATTTACTCTCACTCTTTCCATCAGATAGGGCTACACACTATTAATTTGAATTTGTTTATGGAAGTCTTTTACTTGTGTTTATCTCAGTTAGACTTTAAGCCTCAAACACAGGGCTTATGCCACCTATTCTTCTCTGTTGGCCTTGCTTACCAACTAGATAGACTAAGAAGAATCCTTGAAAAATGGGCAAAAGCTATCAACACTTCTTTAACTATCAGGTTATTTCGGAAGAGTTTATTTTTCCAACAATATTTGTAAAATTTTAACTCACTGTGTGCCAAAACACTTATGGTCTTATAAATTAGGAAATGAAGAAGGAAATGCCAATACTTGTAATTTTATATCAATAGGAAGTGGACCTCCCATCGTGGTAGCCTCTGTCGCCGCTGAGCGCCATCTCTGGGCACATGTACTCCAGAGCTCCTGCGTGGTAATTGGACACATCAGTCCAGCCGCTTCATGGCATGTGGGATCTTCCCAGGCCAGGGATCGAACTGGCACCCCTTGCACTGCAAGGTGGTGTCCTTACCCACTGGAACACCAGGGAAGCCCAAGGCTATATATTCTTGGCTAAACCAAACTTATAGTGATAAAGCAGTTCAAAAACGGCTATCTTGTGGTTGAAGGTTATCATAGAGAATGTCAATTTAATGAAGAGAAAGTAGAGTAGATTTGCAAGTAAGTACATACAAAGAAATTGCCTACCAGTAATAAACACACGGCTCTCGTTTGTAGTGGTGAGATAAAGCAGTTGAGGTCCCTGAGTGTCGTTTCTGACAACTCTCAGCTAGGTGCACATGAGATAATCACTGTAGAAAAAAGAAAACTTATGGAATTATTTCTGCATTTCAAAGGGGAAGCCCAAGATCACAATCAAAAGAGTGCTTCTCAGTCTTTACTGAACCACGGAATCACCTGGTGTGATTGTGAAAATGTTAATTCAGATTCAGTAGTTTTAGTGTGGGGCCTGAAATTCCCCTTTGATAATAGGATCTTAGGTGATACTAGTGCCGCCAGCCCTTTGACCACACTTGGAACAACAAGGATCTAACACTTCTCCTTTAGGAAGTATTACTACAATAGCTGCACCAAACTCAAGTCACTGCTTGCTGGACAGAGGAGAGTGCAAGTCTTTTGTTTGCTTTGGTGTTTCAGATTGCAAGTCTTTTAACTGGCCACACAGCTGTCAACAGTTATTTCCTACAGTGACAAAAAGCTGAGTTTGTCCATGATGCTTTCACTGATTAAGCCAATCTAACCTTGATCCTTGATTTACTCTCACTCTTTCCATCAGATAGGGCTACACCCTATTAATTTGAATTTGTTTATGGAAGTGTTTTACTTGTGTTTATCTCAGTTAGACTTTAAGCCTCAAACACAGGGCTTATGCCACCTATTCTTCTCTGTTGGCCTTGCTTACCAACTAGATAGACTAAGAAGAATCCTTGAAAATGGGATTATCATGTCTTCAGATTCCAACCCCTTGCAAAAGCTATCAACACTTCTTTAACTATCAGGTTATTTCGGAAGAGTTTATTTTTCCAACAATATTTGTAAAATTTTAACTCACTGTGTGCCAAAACACTTATGGTCTTATAAATTAGGAAATGAAGAAGGAAATGCCAATACTTGTAATTTTATATCAATAGGAAGTCTCACTTGAGAAAAATATTTCCTAGAGCATGACAATATCTATAAATTCATTTGCTGTATCTCTCATTCACGAGTTTTCCATTTTGTAGCAATGAAAATAAAATCTATTCAGAAGACTAAGTCTCTTGATTTGTACTGCTTTTCATTCATTTCATAAACCATACAAACATGAGTATTCATAATTAAAGTGGCTGACGTAATACTAAAGAAATCTCTAATTCAATGGTTGCTAAAAGAAGACATTTCAAACTAATAACTTCTAGCTGCTTTGAAATCTCTCTTGCCGTTTATTTCATCTCCATACATTTTGAAAACATTACCTCTGTGAAAAGTAACTACCAGTACAAAATGAGGTGACACCTGTGAGTAACTGGTATATAGTAAGTGCTGAAAATTTTTCCCTTTCCTTAATGAAAAGTAAAAGATAGGCGGCCTTGGGCCAGAGGTGCCTCGCCTGCACGCACACACAAACACAAACACACACACACAGACACACACACACACACACACACGTACATAAGAAAATGATGCCCTACTACCAAAGGATTCTGGTATTGTTCCAGAAGATCCCTAGTTATGTTCTGTTTCATAGGCCTGAAGCTCCTTTAATATTGACCAGTCATTTCACAATTTTTCACCCTCAGTCTTAGTCAAAAGATGAAAACGAATAGTGATTGCTGTCAACTATTGTAAACTAGAGTAAATCTCACCAAGCTCTGTATAAATTTTCTTAAAAGATATACTGCATGTTTTCACAGGAAAAGGAACATGAATGCATGGCAATATTTCTGTGAAAAGTCATTCTCCAAAACCTGTGTCAGTTTGCTGTTGTAAGTGGCTATTAAGAAAGGAATGTCTGGCCATAAATCCCATCTCAGTTGTCATGAACGATCATCACTACCAACCAGCTATGCCCCTGAGAGAAGGTACATGAAAGGTCGTAGCCCTCTTACCTTGGGAACCCTACCTTTTGGCCAAAACTTTCTTTCTGCCATCTCCTTCAATAAGAGTTGGGATAATGTATTGTTCTGCTCATATATATATTTTAGAATTTTAATCTCACAAGCAGCAGGTGGATTCTAATGAGGTAATATCCAAACAGCATCATATGGCACAGAGGGTCAAGATAACAGAAAATAATCAGATTTAACAATTAGAAGGGTCTATAGTGAGTGACCAGCTGAAGAAAAGGCCAAATTAATTGTGTTGAGATGTAATCAGGAGGTAAGATCATGAAAACAACTAGTGTACATTGCTTCTTCAAGGAGCTTGCCTGAAGAGAAGGAGAAAGAGAAGGAGAATACAGGAGTCCTGATTTCAGAGATTTTTTCCTTTTTACAAGAGAAGACTAGACTATCTAATTGGGCTTCCTCTTGGCTCAGTGGTAAAGATTCTGTCTGCAATACAGGAGACCTGGGTTCAATCCCTGTTTTGGGAAGGTCTCCAAGAGGAGGGCATGGCAACCCACTTCAGTGTTTTTGCTGGGGAAATTTCACGGACAGAGGACCATGGGGTTGCAGAGTCAGACATGACTGAAGCATGCACACACATTATATATCAAAGTATATTTATATGCTGGTATAGAAATCGCAGTCAAACAGAAAAGACTGTAAGATACACAAAAGGGTGTGAAAGAGACTAACTGGATCAAGGGCACTAAAACGTACCGATACAGAAATAAATCCCGTTTTGTAAGGAATTTCACAGAAAAATACCCTGAAATATAAATTAAACATAAATGATCTCAATGAAGAGTCAGGTCTGCAAGGTATAATTTAGCACTGATATATTAACATATAGTCTTATCATTACTTATACCTGGTCTGGCTCAGTCATCTTTTTATTGGGTTTTCCATAGTATCGCAGTTTTGATTTATGCAAGATCCTCACAAGCAAAGCAGGAAAAAACCTTTCTATTAGACCACGTCATTTCAAGTTGAGAAAGTGAAATCATTCTGGTGTCTAGAATATAAAAAGAAACAACATCCTACTTAATGTATCATAGTAATTTCAGAATTCTATTTTATTAGTGGAAAATGGTAGCCAGATGAGACCCAAATCAACCCCTTCTCACCAGCTAAGTCACTCTATATACTTCTCACATAGAAAACTTAGTGAAAAACAGACCCTAACAATAATGGCTCAAAGAACATGCACATATACTTTTATATATATACTTTAGTATATTTAGTATATATATATATATATATATTATATATAGTAAGTGTGTGTGTGTATATATATATGACTGAAATATAGGTAAATACCTACATTAGCTAACACATTTAAATGGAATTTTCTGTCTAGAATACTCCCCACGTTGGCAAATTGTGTAATTGCTCCTGGAAGACTTGGATTGAAACTTACTTCCTTAAGAAAAAGTCAATGCCACAGAATATTTTCTCACTACTAAGTGCTTATATATTTAATTCATACAATTTTCATCACCCTCACCTCAGTCTCATATGCGTAAGTTCAATTTTCCACAAACATTCCAGACAAGGCCTGTATCAGGACCTTCGCACTTGCTGTTCTTGGATATGAAATGTCTTCCTCAGATATCTGAGTGACTTTTTCTCCTTCAAGTTTTGCTCAGAGGTCACTTTCTGAGTAATATTAGCTCTAACCTAAACTGGTCCACTTATGTCCCTTCCCATTTTATTTTCTACATACTATCAGCCTTATTACCTTTGAGTGTGCAATGGAATTTACTTTGAAATGTTTTAATGTTCAAGATCGCCGCCAAACTGTTTAAAGGCTATCCATCATCTTTAAAAGACTTGAATTTCTAGTTTTATTCTTTCTTGGGTTGAGAGTGATTCCATCCGCAATTTTCTCCACATCTTGCTCTCACAGCCTACAGTCCCAACTTTTAAAACCTGAACTTTTATGTGTTCCAATATTTATTTGTCTAAGGCATCCTCCATGTCCACTTTTATTTATATAATCTATCACCCGCTCAATTTGGCATGAAAACCACCCTTGCAATTTGTTTAAATGGCCTTTTATAATTACAGCTATACCAGTACTAACCCCTGCTCCCATTTTCGGGATTAGGTGTCTTGTGTAAATTTCCCTTCAGATTCTTCCAAAACATTACTAGTCCATTAAACATTACTAGGATCTGTGAGCCTAATATTGGATGTGACATAAAGTAGTGACTCCTTTTGTAATATGGTGAAAGAAATTGTAGCTCACCTCTGAAAAATCAAGAGTGTATGTGGAACACTCTTATCCAATGAAGGCGCATGCACCTTCTTTCCCAGTGGAATGAATTTAAGAGCTCCATACTTTTACAAAGCCAGAGTGGGAAGACCATGGTTTCTGCTACAGGTGAGCCCAGACAGCCATGATCAGACATCTGCCCAGATGTTTACATCTTCAAGATTGGGTAAA
>JAIOJX010000018.1:8936364-8964405 GCA_022376925.1 Tragulus kanchil | reverse complement strand
AAAAACCCTCCCCCCCCGAACAACAAGCACCAACAGAGGTAACTCAAAGTCTGGGAAAAGAAACCTCAAGCATAGCTAGTCAAAAGTCAATAATAACAATGAAATGGCAGAGAAATACCACACAAGTGAAGGAATAATCCACAAACACACGTTCAAATCAACGAAGAGAATAGAAAAATTTCTGACAGCAATTCAGAAGAACGATGGTAACGACGATCCAAAACAGAAAAAACAGAATTTTAGAGAAATTGCAAGAATCGACTAGCACACTGAATAAAGAAATACATAACTTGAAAACAAAAACAGAGACAACTCAATGTCTGCACTGAAAACACACCAGAGGGGGAATCAAGAGCAGAGTGTCTGAGACAGAGGCTGGATAAGGAGCTGGAAGATAGAAGGGTGAAAGTAACTGCTGAAGAATAGAACCCAGTGCAAAGAATGAAAAGAGCAGAGGACAGTCCCAGAGACCTCTGGGATAATGTAAAAACACACCAATATTTGAATTATGGGGTTCCAGAAGAAGAAAAACAAAGAAAGGAAATGAGAACAATTTTGAAGCGATTATAGTTAAAAATTTTCCCCCAACATGGGAAATGAAACAGTCAAGTCCACGAAGCGCAGAGTACCATACAGAATAACCGGCAGAAGAAACACACCAGGACACATATTAATAAAACGAACAAAGGAAACACAAAGACAGAATTCTAAAGCCAGCATGGGATAAGCAACTAGTGACATCCAAGGAAACCCCATAAGCCTATCAGCTGATCTTCCACCAGAATCTCTGCAGACCAGAAGAGAATGACAAGACACATTGAAAGCGCTGAAACAGAATAATCTGCAACCAAGAAGACTCTACCCTGCAAGGGCTCTTTAAAAATTATGGAAAAATCAAAAGCTTTACAGATAAGCAAAATGTAAGAGAATTTAGTAACACCAAAGCAGCCTGGGACAAGTGTCAAAAGGACTTATGTAGACAACAAACATAAGAGAAGAAGAAGACCTACAAAAAAGGCCATCACACATCTAAGAAGATGCCAATAGGATCATTTGTATCAATCAGTACTTTACATGTAAATGGGCTAAATGTCCCAAGCAATAGACCCAGACTGGCTGAATGGATTCAAAAACAAGACCCAAATATATCTATTTACAAGAAACCACTTCAGACCTAGAGACACTCATAGACGGAAAGTGAGAGGAGGGAAAAAAATATTCCATGCAAATAGACATCAAAAGAAAGCTGGAGCAGGAGCCCTCATATCAGATAAAAATATAAAATTTAAAATGAAGAAGTTCATGAGTCAAGGCAGGGCAGTACGTAATGATCAAGGGCCGATCCAAGAGGAAGAAATAAGAACCGTAAACATCTATGCAGCCAGCACAAGAGCACCCAACATGTAAGACAAACATTTCAGACATAAAGGAAGAAACTGACAATACACAGTAAAAGTAGGAGTCTTGAACACTCCCTTCACACCAAGGAACAGACCATCAAAACAGAAAATTAATAAAGAAATGCAAGCCTTAAATGACACCCTTGGAGAGATGAACCTCATGGATATTTTTAAGACCTTCCACCCAAAAGCAGAAGAATATACTTCTCAAGTGCTCACGAATCCAAAGGATTTCAAGAGACTATTATGAACAAGAATATGTCAGCAAACTGGACAACCTGGAGGAAGTGGCCCGGGTTTCTAGAAAAGAGTGAAGTTCCAAGTCTGAAGCAGGAAGAAATAAAATTATGAACAACCCAATCACATGCTCAAAAATTCGAATTTGTGTTTAAAAAAGCTATTCAAAAATAAAAGCCCAGGGCCAGATGGCTTCACAGGTGAATTCTACCAAATAATTAAAGAGTTAATGCGTGTGCTTTGAAAACTGTTTCAAACACTTGCCCAGGAAGGAACACTTCCAAACAGATTCTACGAGGCCGCCATCACCCTCATCCCAAAAAACAAGGAAAGCCAACACGAAAAAAGACAATTATAGACCCATTTAAATGATGGATTTTGATGCCAAGATCCTCAACAAAATCCTAGCAAACAGAATACAACGACACATCAAAAACTCATACAGCATGACCACGTGGGGTTCCTCCCAGGCTTGCTAGGATTCCTCAATATCCACACATCAATTAATGTGATCCACCATTTTTGAGAGACAAAAATCACATGATAATCACAATAGTTGCAGAAAAAGCCTGTGACAAAATCCCACACCCATTTATGATAAAAAACAAAAACAAAAACAAAAACTCCTCTCAATACGGACATAGAAGGAACTTACCTCAACATAGTAAAAGCCATATATGAGAAGCCCACAGTGAACATTATCTACAATGGTGAAAAACTGAAAGCATTCCCTCTAAGATCAGGAACAAGACAGGGGTGTCCACTTTCACCACTGTTATTCCACATAGTCCTGGAAGTTCTAGCAACAGCAATAAGAAGAAAAATAAATTCAAGGAATTCAGATTGAAAAGAAGAGGCAAAACTCTCTCTATTTGCAGATGACATGATATTACACATAGAATACCCCAATGACACTATTATAGAACTTCTTGAGCTAATCAGCGAATTCAGCATAGTCACGGATACAACATCTATACACAGAATTAAATGGCATCCAAATATAGACACAATGAAACATCAGAAAATGAAATCAAAGTGGCAATCCCTTCACCATTGCAACCAAAAGAATCAAATATCTACGCATAAACCTACCCAAAGAAACAAAACAGCCATACACAGAAAACTCAAGTCACCAATGAAGGAAAACAAAGAAGTCTTAAACAGATGGAGAAAATTCCATGCTCCTGGGTCGGAAGAGTCAATATTGTGAAAATGACCATACTAACAAATATCATCCACAGATTCAATGCGACCACTTTTAAACTACCACTACATGCTTCACAGCACTAGATCAAGAAATCACACAGTTCATTTTGGAAAGACAAATGACCCCGAAGAGTCGATGCAATTCTGAGAAAGAAGAATGAAGCTGGAGGAATCAGCTTGCCCAACTTCAGACTCTACTCCAAAGCAAAGTTCATCAAGCGAGTATGGCACTGGCACAAAAACAGAAATACAGACCAATGGAACAAGATAGAGAACCCAGAGATAAAGCCATACACCAGTCGGTACCTCATTTTTGACAGAGGAGATGAAAATCTATAATGGGACAAAGATAGCCTCTTCAACACATGGTGCTGGGAAAGTGGACAGCTACATGCAAACAAAAGAAGTTGGAACACTCCATGACACCATGCACAAAAAACAACTCAAAATGGATTCAAGACCTAAATGGAAGACCAGAAACCCTGAAACTCATAGAGGAGAATACAGGCAAAAAACCCCAAGGACATAAATCAAAGCAAGATCTTCTCTGACCCACCTATTAGAATAGCAGAACTAAAAACAAAAATTAACGTTTGGGACGTAATGAAACTTAAAAACTTTTGTACAGCCAAAGAAACTACAAAAAAAGTGGAACAGACATCCCAAAGAATGGGAGAAAATCATAACAAATGAAACAACAGACAAAGAGTTAATCTCCAAACTCTTTAAGCAACACAGACAACTCAAAATTGCAAAATGGAACAACCCAGAAAAAAAATGGGAAAAGGACCTCCACAGACACCTCTCCAAAGAGGACATAGAGATTGCCCCAAAACACATGAAACAGTGCTCAAGCTCGCTTATAATTTGAGACATGCAAATCAAAACTACAATGAGATATCACCTTAAACCAGTCAGAATGGCCATCATCCACAAATCGACACACAATGAATGCTGGAGAGGGTGCGGAAAAAAGGGGAACCCTCTTGCATTGCTGCTGGGAATGTAAATTGATACAGCCTCTATGGAAGACAGGATGGAGATTTCTTTGAAAACTAAAATGGAAGCACCCCCGACCCAGCAATCCCACTCGTAGGCTTCTACCCTGATGAAACCAAATCTGCAAGAGCACCTGTACCCTCAATGTTCATTGCAGCTCTCTATACAATAACTAGAATATGGAAGCAACCTAGATGTCCATCGATGAATGAATGGATACAAAAGGTCTGGTACATACATAAAATGGAGTAGACACAGCTGCAAAAGTAAATGCAGAAGAATCGGCCCTAATGAGGTGGCTGGATCTAGAGGCTATCATCAAAAGTGAGGTCAGTCAAAAAGAGAAGGACAAGGACAATATACTAGCACACATATCTATGGAATCTAGTAGGATGGTGATGATGGCACATGCAGTGAAGCGATCAAGAAGCAGACATGGACAGTGGACATATGGACATTGTGGGGAATGAACAGAAGGTGGGAGGCGTAAAGGAAGTAGCATGAAGGCATGTGCTACCATATATGAAGAAATAGCCATAGTCATTGTTCTGTGAGGAAAGGGGATCCTGCAGGGGTGCTGTGTGACAGTCTGGAGGGGTGGGATTGGGGGGATATACATATGACTAATCTGGGAACATACATATCTGTAAACAACAAAACTATAAAAGTTAAAAGTAAAATAAAAGTTAAAAAAAAAGAAGAATATAAAAGGAACCTATCATAAAAAGTGAAGTAAGTCAAAAGAAAATACAAGTCAGTATACTAACACATATACATGGAGTCTAGTAGGATGATAATGATAACACATGCAGTCAAGCGATGGAAAATCAGACATGGGGAGTATTCATATGGACATTGAGGGAATGAACAGGGGTGGGAGGCATAAAGGAAGTAGCATGAAAACCTATACTTTCATATGTGAACGAAATGTCTACTGTCATTGAGCTATGAGAAAAGGGGATCCTGCAGGCGGGCTGTGCGACGACTTGGGGGGGTGGAATGCAGGGGATATACATATGATTAGCCTTAGAAATACTCGGGGATGTCTTCTTTCAGGGACTCAGGTGACAACGTCCTCACACAATGGGTGTCACTCTAGGACTCTGACACGGGCTGGAGTGTCACGGGTTACTGAGGCACCTCAGTCCTCGACAAGAGGAGGAACTGCCTTGTACTTTTATAAATCAGGAGGGATCAGAGCTCTTAATACCCAAGTAAAGACCATACTTCCGGCACCATGAACTCTCTCTCCCCACACACTACTTACATTGACTAGGCTCCATGTTTCTACAGTTACTCCATCTCTCCAATCGGTCGGTTTCCTTGTGAAACATTTCTGCTTCCGGGAAAGACTGGCTTGCCCTGGTTGTCATGGAAATGAAAAACGTCATCACAATATTCTCAGTGCTGTTAGCATTTTATGGATACCAGGAAGGACCAATAGTTTAGATGCAGACCATTGGTCCCCTTTTAGACAGATACCTTGTGGCCAATCCAAAGAAGGAAGGAACGAATGAATGAATGGACAAACGAACTATTAGAGACAGCATCTTCATGGAATAGGAAGTGAGGGACAGGCGTTGTCACCAAATGGGCTATGGAGGGAATAATGTGAAAGGACAAGAGCTTCTCTTTCGTGTGAGCCACGCGCAATTAGGATGTGGGTCCCCTCAAGGACACACCTTTCAACCTGCCATGACACATGAGGCCAGGGACGTTTATACAAGGAGACTCCAAGGACTCAGGGTCAACGGAGGCCTGCATGGGGAAAGCATGTGAGGAGAACACACTGGGATGTCAGGGGAGGAGAGTGAGGAACAACGATCCTCCAGTCGGATCTCCTGAGGTGACTGTTATATCGAGATGGCCCCAGGAACACCCTCGATCCAGGAACCTAGAACCAAACAAAGCCATCCCACTCCCCTTGCAACCCACAAGAGGACAGGCAGCTGGACTTTTACATAACTGTGCACCAACCAAAGGAAGGCTTTCAACTGCTTCTTAGTGTGGAGGAAAGGTAGGGACGGACCTAGCAGGACCTCTTTTCTAGACTGTTGTCTCTGACTCTTTGCACCAGAATGGACCTGCCTACCAAGACCTGCCATCTCGCCTGTCTCTTACTGCTGTTGTTCAGCTGCTAAGTTGTGCCCAACTAATGGCGAACCCATGGATTGCAGCCTGCCAGGTATCACTGTCCTTCACTGTCTCCCGGAGCTTGCCCAAACTCATGTCCACTGATGCAGCGATGCCATCCAAACATCTTGTCCTTGGTTGCCGTCTTCTCCTCTTGCCTTCAGTCTTTCCCAGCATCAGGGTCTTTGCCAAAGAGTCAGTTCTTCTTTCAGGTGGCCAAAGGTTGGAGCTTCAGCTTCACCTTCAGCATCAGTCCCTCCAAAGAATATTCAGGGCTGATTTCCTTTCGGATTGACACGTTTGATCTCCTTGCAGTCCAAGGGAGTCTCGGGGTATTCTCCAACACCATACTTCAAAGGCATCAATTCTTCGGCACTCAGCCTTCTTATATGATCCAGTTCTCACATCCATTTGTGACTACTAGAAAAACCATAGCTTTGGCTCTATGGACCTGGGTTGGCAAAGTCGTGTCCCTGCTTGAGAACATGCTGCCTAGGTCTGTCATAGCTTTTCTTCCAAAGAGCAAGTGTCTTTTAATTTCATGGCTGCAGTCCCCACCCACAGTGATTTTCAAGCCCAAGCAAACGAAGTCTGTCACAGTTTCTGTCGTTTGTCCATTTATTTGCTGTGAAGTGACGGGACCAGATTCCATGATTTTTGTTTTCGAATGTTGTGTTTTAGGCCAGCCTTTTCACTCTCGTCTTTCACTTTCATCAGGAGGCTTTTTAGTTCCTCCTTGCTTTCTGCCAGAAGGGTAGTGTCACCTGGATATCTCAGGTTACTGATATTTCTCTCAGCAGTCCTAATTCCACCTTGTGCGTCATGCAGACCAGCATTACACCTGGTGCACAAATGCACATAACTTAAGTAAGCAGGGTGACAATGTACAACACTGATGTACTCCTTTCCCAGTCTGAAAGCAGGTCGTTGTTCCATGTCTAGTTCTACCTGCTGCTTCTTGACCTGCCTGCAGGTTTCCCAGAGGCAGGTAGAGGGGTCTGGGTTCCCATCTCCTGAAGAATTTTCCACAGTTGGTTGTGCTCCACACAGTCAAAGGCATTAGTGTAGTCAACGAAGCAGATGTAGGTGCTTTTCTGGAATTCGCTTGCTCTTTCTGTGACCCAGCAGATGCTGGCAATTTGATCTTCATTCCTCTGCCTTCTCTAAATTGAGCTTGTACATCTGGAGGTTTTCAGCTCGGTTATGGGTGAACGTAGCCTGGATGATTTTCAGCATAACTTGGCTAGCGTGTGAAATGAATGTAACTGTGTGATCCTTTGAACATTCTTTGATAGTGCCTTTCTTTGGGACTGGAATAAAAACTGAGTTTTTTCCAGTCCTGAGGTCATGGCTGCGTTTTCCAAATTTGCTGGCATATTGAGCATAGAACTTTAACAGCATATCTTTGACTATGGGAAAGAGCTCATCGGCATTCCATCACGCCCACGAGCTTTGTGCCTAGCAATGCTTCCTAGAGCCCACTTGACCTCACACTCTAGGATGTTTGGCTCCATGTGAAATCTTTAAAATGAAATGCCCACTCTTCTTCACAAGATGAAAATTCTGTATTGTATGACTTATTTTGTCAGACCATACCGAACATAATGCACAAATTCACTTTATATGAATTAAAATGATTATACTCTCCTGTAACCGAATGGAAAAACTTTCTCTGAATACCATCTCATATCAGTCAGCATGGCCATCATTAAAAAATCTACAAATAACAAATGCTGGAGAGCAGCTGGAGAAAAGGGAACCCTCTTACACTGCTGGTAGGAATAGAAGTTGGTGTAGCCTCTGTGGAAAGCAGCATGGAGTTTTCTCAGAAAGCAAAAGACAGAATTACCCTATCATCCAGCAATCCCACTTCTGGAAATATACCAGGACAAATCTGTCATTCTAAAAGATATATGCATCCCTATGTTCGCAGCAGCAATATTCACAATAGCCAAAACATGGACACAATTTAAATGTTCATCAACAGAGAAATGGATGAAGAAAATGTGGTACACATATACAGTGGAATACTACTCAGTCATAAAAATAATGCCGTTTGTAGCAACATGGATACAACTAGAAATTATCATACTGAGTGACATAAGTCAGAAAGAGAAAGGCAGACACCATATGGTATCACTTCTTTGTGGAACCTAATCTATAGCACAAAAAGCCACCTACAAAACAGAAACAGAGAGAGCATGTGGGAATAAATCGTTTGTGAGACAGATGCCATTTTCCCTTTTTCTTTTGGAAAAGGAAAAAACCCTTTCCAAGCAAGGAAAAGATTTGGATTAAAAATAGGGAAAGGGGGGGTTTTTCCCAAAAGGGCCAAATTCAAACATAAAATCTTTAATCTGCCAACGTTTAATTCCCTTTGCAAAACAAGCCCCTTTTCCTTTTTCTCTTTTCCTTTTTCCCCCTTTTTTATTGTTCCTGTTTCAAAATTTTTTTTTTTCCCCAAAAAGGGGAAAAACCCTGCTTGTTTTTTTGTGTTCTTGTTTGGTTTTAATGGGGGAAATTTTGTTTCCTTTTCCTTCCCAACTATTGAACTTAATTTTGGTTAAGCTTTTTATTGTTTTCAAACTTTTTTTTTTTTAAACCCCAAATTTTATTTTTATAAATTTTTTAATTGCCTTTTAAAAGGGTTCCTTTTGGGGTTTTTTTGTTATTTTTTGTTTTTATATTTTTATATAAAAGCCAATTTAAAAAATTTTATTTTGTTCACCCCTTCCCTGGTTTTTGGGGGTTTCTCGAAACCTTTTTTATAGAAAACTAACATAAAACTTTATCGTAGAACGCCCAAAAAATAATTTTTCCCTTTATCCTCCCTTTCCTTTTCCCCAAACACCGCCCTTCACCCCAAAAAAGGGAACCCTCCAAATTCCCCAAATTGTGTCAAAGTTTGGAAAGGAAATCCCCCGATTTTTTACCCTTCAAAAAAAATTTAAAAATTTTTTAAACGGGAGAAAACTAAGAAGGAAAATCCCCAAACCAAAGATTTTCAAAAAAAATTTGGCCAAATTTTTCAAAGGGGATTTCGAAGAATATAGGTTTAAAATTTTATCCCAAAAAAAAAACAGAAAATTTTAGAGGAAAAAAGCCCCGGGGAAGGGGGACACATAATAAGAAATACAAGAACTTTCCCAAAAAGAGCGGAACAAAAACCCAACAAATAACACTTTTAGAAGGAATTAAAACAAGATCCCCCGTGAAGACCTAGAAGTAGCTGGGAAATAAAATGGCAAGTAACTCAAAAAACAAAATCTAATCAAGAAGAAAGGGGCAAAGGAAAGGTTTTAGAATTGGGGGAAATATCAAAGCACCAAAAAAAATTTTAAGAAAATTTCCCAAACAGAAGAAAAGAATAAAGGGAAAAACAAGGGAAACCCAAAGTTAACAAAAAAATCTTTAACAGAAACCTGGGAGAAGGAATCAGACACATTTAGCGGCTAAAGAGAATAAAAACTGCAACCAAGAATCCTCTAGCCTGCAAGGATCTCCTTCAAAATTGATGGAGGAATTAAAAGCTTTACAGCAAGCAACAATTAAAAATTTAGACACACCAAATCAACCTTACAATAAGTGTTAAAGAGACTTATATAGACACCAAGTATAAAAGCAGAAGATCCACGAAACAAACCCATCATAGCATCTAAGAAGATGACAATAGGATCATTTGTATCAATAATTACTTTAAATGTCAATGGACTAAATGCCCCAACCAAAAGACACAGAGTGGCTGAATGGATCCAAAAGCACGACCCATCCATATGCTTCCTCCAGGAAACTTACTTCAGACCTACAGACACTCATAGATGAAAGTGAGAGACTGGAAAAAGATATTCTATGCAAATGGAAATCAAAAGAAAGCTGCAGTAGCAATCCTCATATCAGACAAAATCGATTTTAAAGAAAAGGAGATTCTAAGAGACAGGCAGGTCACTACATCATGATTAAGGGATCCATCCAAAAGAAGACATAATAATCATAAATATCTAGGCACCCAACGCAGGAGCACCCCAATACATAAGACAATCACTTTCAGACATAAAAGAAGACATTGACAGTAACACAATCATAGTAGGAGACTTTAACACTCCTCTCACACCAATGGACAGATCATCCAAACAGAAAATTAATAAAGAAACACAAGCCTTAAATGCCACACTAGAAGAAATGGACCTCATTGATATCTTTAGGACTTTCCATCCAAAAGCAGAAGAATACACTTTCTTCTCAAGTGCTCACGGAACATTCTCCAGGATAGACCACATCTTGGGCCACAAATCAAACCCCGGCCTATTCAAGAAAACTGAAATTCTATCATGCATCATCTCGGACCACATTGCAGTGAGGCTAGAGATCAACTTCTGGGAAAAAAAAAAAAACCCGCTACTAACACAAACACATGGAGATAAAACAACACATACCTAAAAACCAACTGATCATTGAAGAAATCAAAGGAGAAATTACACTATTCCTAGAGGAAATCGACAATGAACACACGACAGTGCAAAACCGATGGGATACTGCAAAATCAGTCCTAAGAGGGAAGTTTGTAACAATTCAATCCCACCTCAAGAAACTAGGAAAATCTCAAACACACGACCTTACATTACACTTGAAACAACTGGAGAAAGAAGAAACAAAACCCCCCAAAACGCCAGCAGAAGAAGGAAAACCTAAAGATCAGAGAAGGAATAAATGAAAAAGAAACAAAAGAAGCAATAGTAAAGATAAATAAAACAAAAACTGACTCTTCGGAAAGGTCAATAAAGTCGACACAACACTGGCCAGATTCATCAAGAAAAAGAGAGAAGAACCAGATCACCAAAATCAAAAATGGAAAAGGAGAGATCACAACAGAGAATGCAGATATCCAAAGGATTATAAGAGAATATTATGAACAACTCTATGACTACAAACTGGACAACCTGGAGGAAATGGACACTTTCTTAGAGAAGATTTATCTCCCAAGACTGAACCAGAAATAAATAGAAACTATGAACAAGCCAATCACAAGGTCAGAAATCGACCTTGTGATCAAAAATCTACCCAAAAATGAAAGCCCAGGGCCAGATGGCTTCACAGGTGAATTCTACCAAACATTTAAAGAAGAGCTAATGCCTGGCCTGCTAAAGCTCTTCCAAAAAAAGGCACAGGAAGGAACACTTCCAAACACATCCTACGAGACCTGCCATCACCCCTGATACTAAAGCCAGGCAAAGACAACACAAAAAGAAAATTATAGGCCAATTTCACTGATGAATCTAGACGCCAAAATCCTCAAAAAAATCGTAGCAAAAAGAATTCAACAACACAACAAAAAAATCATACATTATGACCAAGTCGAGTACATCACAAGCATGCAAGGATTCTTAAATATTTGCAAATCAAACAATGTGATACACCATATCAACAAATTTAAAGACAAAAATCACATGATCATCTCAATAGATGCAGAAAAAACCTTCGACAAAGTATAGTATCTCTTTATGATAAAAACTCTTCCAAAAAAGGGCATAGAAGGAACTTATCTGAACATAGTGAAAGCCATCTATGAGAAGCACACAGCGGACATTATCCTCAATGGTGAAAAGCACAAAGCATTCCCTCTAAGATCAGGATCAAGACAGGGTGTCCACTTTTACCACTCTTATTCAACATAGTCCTGAAAGTTCTTGCAACAGCAATAAGAGAAGAGAAAGAAATCAAAGGAATCCAGATTGGAAAGGAAGAAGTCAAGCTCTCTCTATTTGCAGATGACATGATATTATACATAGAAAATCCCAAAGACACTATTACAAAACTACTAGAGTTAATCAGCGAATTCAGCAAAGTCGCAGGATACAAAATCAACATACAGAAATCACTGGCATTCCTATACACAAACAATGAAAAATCAGAAAATGAAATCAAAGAGGCAATCCCCTTCACCATTGCAACCAAAAGAATCAAATATCTAGGAATAAACCTACACAAAGAAACAAAAGAACTGTACACAGAAAATTACAAGACACTCATGAGAGACATTAAAGAAGACTTAAACAGATGGAGAGATATTCCATGTTCCTCGGTCGGAAGAATCAATACTGTGAAAATGACCACACTACCAAATGTTCTATAGATCAATTGATCCTATCAAACTTCCAATAACATTCTTCACAGAACTAGACCAAATAATAAACAGTTCATATGCCCAAAAACCCAAACCCAAAAAACCTTTGGGGGGGAGGTTTTTAAAACTCTTCCAAACAATTGCACAGGAAGGAACACTTCCAAACACATTCTACGAGACGCCATCACCCTGATACTAAAGCCAGGCAAAGACAACACAAAAAGAAGATTATAGGCCACTTTCACTGCTGAATCTCGCTGCCAAAATCCTCACCAAAATCCTCGCAAACAGAATTCAGCAACAGATCAAAAAGCTCATTCATCACGATCAAGTAGAGTTCATCACAGGGATTCAAGGATTCTACAACATCCGCAAATCAAACAATGTGATACACCATGTCAACAAACTGAGAGACAAATATCACATGATCATCTCATTAGATGCAAAAAAAGCCTTCGACAAAGTACAGTATCTCTTTATGATAAAAACTCTTCCAAAAATGGGCATAGAAGGAACTTATCTGAACATAGTGAAAGCCATCTATGAGAAGCACACAGCGGACATTATCCTCAATGGTGAAAAGCACAAAGCATTCCCTCTAAGATCAGGATCAAGACAGGGTGTCCACTTTTACCACTCTTATTCAACATAGTCCTGGAAGTTCTAGCAACAGCAATAAGTGAAGAGAAAGAAATCAAAGGAATCCAGATTGGAAAGGAAGAAGTCAAGCTCTCTCTATTTGCAGATGACATGATATTATACATAGAAAATCCCAAAGACACTATTACAAAACTACTAGAGTTAATCAGCGAATTCAGCAAAGTCGCAGGATACAAAATCAATATACAGAAATCACTGGCCTTCCTATACACAAACAATGAAAAACCAGAAAACAAAATCAACACCCTTCACCCGTGCAAACAAAAGAATCAAATATCTAGGAATAAACCTACACAAAGAAACAGAAGAACTGTACACAGAAAATTACAAGACACTCATGAGAGACATTAAAGAAGACTTAAACAGATGGAGAAATATTCCATGTTCCTGGGTCGGAAGAATCAATATTGTGAAAATGACCATACTACCAAATGTTGTCTATAGATTCAATGTGATGCCTATCAAACTTCCAATAACATTCTTCACAGAACTAGACCAAATAATAACACAGTTCATATGCAAATACAAAAGACCTCGAATAGCCAAAGCAATCCTGACGAAGAAGAATGGAGCTGGAGGATCAGCCTCCCCAACTTCAGACTCTACTCCAAAGCAACAGTCCTCAAGACAGTATGGTATTGGCACAAAAACAGAAATACTGATCAATGGAACAAGTTCGAGAACCCAGAGATCAACCCACTCTCCGATGGGTACCTTAATTTTGACAAAGGCGGCGAACATATAAAATGGGACAAAGACAGCCTCTTCAACAAATGGTGCTGGGAAAATTGGACAGCTACATGCAAACAAATGAAGTTGGAACATTCCCTGACACCATGCACAAAGATCAACTCAAAATGGATTAAAGACTTAAATGTAAGGCCAGAAACCATCAAACTCTTAGAGGAGAATATAGGCAAAACCCTCAAGGACATCAATCAAAGCAAGATCTTCTCTGACCCACCTACTAGAATAGCGGAACTAAAAAGACAAATGAACATGTGGGACCTCATGAAACTTAAAAGCTTTTGTACAGCAAAAGAAACTACAAAAAAGGTGAACAGACAGCCCACAGAATGGGAGAAAATCACAGCAAATGAAACAACAGACAAAGAATTAATCTCCAAAATCTACAAGCAATTCAGACAACTCAGCACTGGAAAAATGAACAACCCAATCAAAAAATGGGAAAAAGATCTAAAGAGATGCCTCCCCAAGGATGACATACAGATGGCCCAAAAGCACATGAAACGATGCTCAACTTCACTAATAATTAGAGAAATGCAAATCAAAACTACAATGAGATATCACCTTACAACCGTCAGAATGGCCGTCATCCACAAATCTAGAGACAATAAATGCTGGAGAGGCTGTGGAGAAAAGGAAGCCTCCTGCATTGCTGGTGCAAGTGTAAATTGATACAGCCTGTATGGAAGCCAGTCTGGAGATTTCTTAAAAAACTAAAAATAGAAGCACCATATGACCCAGCACTCCCACTCTTAGGCTTATACCCTGATGAAATTAAATCTGAAAGAAGCACCTGTACCCCAATGTTCATTGCAGCTCTCTATACAATAGCTAGAACATGGAAGCAACCTAGATGCCCATCGACGAACGAATGGATCCAAAAGCTCTGGTACATATATACAATGGATACTACACAACTGTAAAGAAAATGCAGAAGAAGTAGCCCTAATGAGGTGGCTGTATCTAGAGCCTATCATCAAAAGTGAAGTCAGTCAGAAAGAGAAGGACAGATACAGTATATTAACACATATATATGGAATCTAGTAGGATGGTGATGATGGCACATGCAGTGAAGCGACGAAAAGACAGACATGGACAATGGATATATGGACCTTGTGGTGAAGGAACAGAAGGTGGGAGACGTAAAGGAAGTAGCATGAAGGCCTGTACTATCATAAGTGAAGAAAATAGCTCTAGTCATTGCTCTGTGAGAAAAGGGGATCCTTCAGGGTGCTGTGTGATGGTTGGGAGGGTGGGAAGGTGAGGATATACATATGACTAATCTGGGAACATACATATCTGTAAACAACAAAACTCTGTAAAAGGTAAAAGCGAAATAAAGGTTTAAAAATAAAATAAAATAAAATAAAAAGTATACCCATCAGGGACTTCTAAAGAAAAACAGAAACAGAGTCACAGGCAGAGAACAGTCTTGTGGTTGCCAAGAGGGAAGGGAGGAGGACGATGGATACACTGGGAGTTGGGTATTTGGTGTTGGTAGCTGCAAACTATTATGTTTAGAATGGATAAACAGCAAGGTTATACCATGTAGCACAGAGAACTAGATTCAATCTCTTGTGATAAATCATAAAGGAAAAGGATATTAAAATGAATATATATCTACACACACACACACACACACACACACACACATATATGACATTTTTCCCTGTATAGCAGAGATTGACACAACATTGTAAATCAACTATATTTCAATAAAAATTAATCTTATTACCTAGTCTAAAAGAAAAAAGCACTAAACGGCTAAAGTAGTAAGGAAAGGTAAGTTATTCTGTAAAGACTTTCCTAGCGCACTGCAAAACTTACAGAAATATAATAAAATAGAATTCAATTACTTTGAATAATAATTGGCAATGGTCCTAATAGACCCTATATGCTGGTATTTAATTTGAATGATCAAAGCATACTGAATAATATAAAGTCCCATTTGAAAGATAGTCTTGAACACTCTCTTGAGCATCAAGCACATTACCAGTATAAGTGCTCTATTGTTGTTTATTTGTAAAATTATCTAAAAGACTTTCAGTCATGGAGGATGCACCCTAATGAGTTATCCTTAAGCACGGTAGATGTTTGGTCCCCATACATTTTTCTTTTTTTAAAGATTTATTTATTTCGTTATTTTGGGCGGGGTCGGGTTGGGGAATGAGTGGAGTGGGCGGGTCACTTCTATTGGTCTTTCATTTCTCTATTTTCATCTGTATTCGTTCTTTGGCTCCTGTGGACCTCCCATCGCGGTAGCCTCTGTCGCCGCTGAGCGCCAGCTCTGGGCGCATGTGCTCCAGTGCTCCAGCATGGTAATTGGACATATCAGTCCAGACGCTCCATGGCACATGGGAACTTCCCAGGCCAGGGATCAAACCGGCACCCTTGCACTGCAAGGCGGTGTCCTTACCCACTGGAACACCAGGGAAGCCCAAGGCTATATATTCTTGGCTAAACCAAACTTATAGTGATAAAGCAGTTCAAAAACGGCTATCTTGTGGTTGAAGGTTATCATAGAGAATGTCAATTTAATGAAGAGAAAATAGATTAGATTTCCAATTAAGTACAACAAAGAAATTGCCTACCATTCATAAACACAAGTCTCTCATTTGTAGCGGTGAGGTAAAGCACTTGAGGTACCTTAGTGTTGTTTCTGACAAGTCTCGGCTTGGTGCACATGAGATACATCACTGTAGAAAAAAGAAAACTTATGGAATTATTTCTGCATTTCAAAGGGGAAGCCCAAGATCACAATCAACAGAGTGCTTCTCAATCTTTACTGAACCGAGGAATCACCTGGTATGACTCTTAAAATGTTAATTCAGATTCAGTAGTTTTAGTGTGGGGCCTGAAATTCCCCTTTGATAATAGGATCTTAGGTGATACTAGTGCCGCCAGCCCTTTGACCACACTTGGAACAACAAGGATCTAACACTTCTCCTTTAGGAAGTATTACTACAATAGCTGCACCAAACTGAAGTCACTGTTTGCTGGACAGATGGAGAGTGCAAGTCTTTTTGTTTGGTTTGGTTTTTCTGATTGCAAGTCTTTTAACTGGCCACACAGCCATCAACAGTTATTTCCTACAGGGACAAATAGTTGAGTTTGTCCATGATGCTTTCACTGATTAAGCCAATCTAACCTTGATCCTTGATTTACTCTCACTCTTTCCATCAGATAGGGCTACACACTATTAATTTGAATTTGTTTATGGAAGTGTTTTACTTGTGTTTATCTCAGTTAGACTTTAAGCCTCAAACACAGGGCTTATGCCACCTATTCTTCTCTGTTGGCCTTGCTTACCAACTAGATAGACTAAGAAGAATCCTTGAAAATGGGATTATCATGTCTTCAGATTCCAACCCCTTGCAAAAGCTATCAACACTTCTTTAACTATCAGGTTATTTAGGAAGAGTTTATTTATCCAACAATATTTGTAAAATTTTAACTCACTGTGTGCCAAAACACTTATGGTCTTATAAATTAGGAAATGAAGAAGGAAATGTCCATACTTATAATTTTATATCAATAGTAAGTCTCATTTGAGAATAAATATTTCCCTAGAGCATGACAATATCTATAAAATCATTTCCTGTATCTCTCACTTAAAAGTTTTTTATTTGATAGCAATGAAAATAAAGAAAATCTATTCAAATGACTAAGTGTCTTGATTTGCACTGCTTTTCATTCACTTCAAAAACCATACAAAAATGTGAGTATTCATAAATAAAGATGCTGACATAATAATCCTTAAAAAATCTCTAATTCAATGGTTGCTAAAAGAAGACATTTCAAACTAATAACTTCTAGCTGCTTTGAAATCTCTCTTGCCGTTTATTTCATCTCCATACATTTTGAAAACATTACCTCTGTGAAAAGTAACTACCAGTACAAAATGAGGTGACACCTGTGAGCAACTGGTATATAGTAAGTGCTGAAAATTTTTCCCTTTCCTTAATGAAAAGTAAAAGATAGGCGGCCTTGGGGCAGCAGTGCCTCGCCTGCACGCACACACAAACACAAACACACACACACAGACACACTCACACATACCCATGTACCTAAGAAAGAGATGCCCTACAACCAAGGGATTCTGCTCTTGTTCCAGAAGATCTGTAGGTATGTTCTGTTTCATAGGCCTGAAGCTCCTTTAATATTCACCAGTCATTTCACAATTTTTCACCCTCAGTCTAAGTCAAAAGATGAAAACGAATAGTGATTGCTGTCAACTATTGTAAACTAGAGTAAATCTCACCAAGCTCCATATAAACATTTCTTAAAAGATATCTTGCATGTTTTCACAGGAAATAGAATGTGAATGCCTGGCAACATTTCTGTGAAAAGTCATTCTCCAAAACCTGTGTCAGTTTGCTGTTGTAAGTGGCTATTAAGAGAGGGGGACCTGGCCATAAGACCCATCTCAGTTGTCATGAGCGATCATCACTACCAACCAGCTACGCCCTGAGAGAAGGTATATGAAAGGTCATAGCCCCTCTTACTTAGGGAACCCTACCTTGGCTTTGGCCAAAACTCTCTGCCATCTCCTGCAATAATAGTTGGGATAATGTTTTGTTGTGCTCATCTATATATTTTTAAAATTTAATCTCACAAACAGCAGGTGGACTCTAATGAGGTAATATTCGAGTAGTGTATAATACTATTTTACAACAGAAGATAAAAGGATAGTAAAGAAAATCCTATATATGTTCTCTAGATCTCCCGGTGTTCTACAGTTTCTATCTTGTTGCCGATCGGAAATGAAAACATGCAATCAGGCCTGAGAATTTCCCCAATTTTGGCAAGCATTTAACAATCAGTTTTCATTCATATAATCATTTGGAAAATAGGAAAATAGCCCACCATATCGAAAATAGTTTTATGTTACAAATTCAAATAAGAAAATATTACTGAAGTTGTTATGAAAAAGTACTAAATACAACTTTTTTCCCTATAATAAAATATCTTAAGAATAAGTTGTTACATAAAATACTTAGTAGGATACATTACCTCTGTGAAAAGTAACTACCAGTACAAAATGAGGTGACACCTGTGAGCAACTGGTATATAGTAAGTGCTGAAAATTTTTCCCTTTCCTTAATGAAAAGTAAAAGTAGGCGGCCTTGGGGCAGCAGTGCCTCGCCTGCAGCACACACAAACACAAACACACACACACAGACACACTCACACATACCCATGTACCTAAGAAAGAGATGCCCTACAACCAAGGGATTCTGCTCTTGTTCCAGAAGATCTGTAGGTATGTTCTTTTCATAGGCCTGAAGCTCTTTAATATTCACCATTCATTTCACCATTTTTCCCTCAGCCTTGGTCAAAAGACAAAATGAATAGTGACGGTTGTCAAATATTGTAAACGACAGCAAATCTCACCAAGCTCCATATAAACTTTTCTAAAAGATATATTGCATGTTTTCACAGGAAATAGAATGTGAATGCCTGGCAACATTTCTGTGAAAAGTCATTCTCCAAAACCTGTGTCAGTTTGCTGTTGTAAGTGGCTACTAAGAGAGAGGGACCTGGCCATAAAACCCATCTCAGTTGTCATGAGCGATCATCACTACCAACCAGCTACGCCCTGAGAGAAGGTATATGAAAGGTCATAGCCCCTCTTACTTTGGGAACCCTACCTTGGCTTTGGCCAAAACTCTCTTTCTGCCATCTCCTCCAATAAGAGTTGGGATAATGTTTTGTTCTGCTCATATATATATTTTAAAATTTTAATCTCACAAGCAGCAGGTGGACTCTAATGAGGTAATATTCGAATAGTGTATAATACTATTTTACAACAGAAGATAAAAGGATAGTAAAGAAAATCCTATATATGTTCTCTAGATCTCCCGTTGTTCTACAGTTTCTATCTTGTTGCCGATCGGAAATGAAAACATGCAATCAGGCCTGAGAATTTCCCCAATTTTGGCAAGCATTTAACAATCAGTTTTCATTCATATAATCATTTGGAAAATAGGAAAATAGCCCACCATATCGAAAATAGCTTTATGTTACAAATTCAAATAAGAAAAAATTACTGAAGTTGTTATGAAAAAGTACTAAATACAACTTTTTCCCTATAATAAAAGATCTTAAGAATAAGTTGTTACATAAAATACTTAGTAGGATATACTTAAAATCCTTGAGATAAATAAACGTAGTAGGAGAAAAAACAAACCCATACACATATGAATAAATGTATGGCAAAAAATCAACACCAAAGTAAAATACTGACCAGCAGATATAATATCGTCAACCTACTATTAATTTTATACTCAAATGACATCATATTTACCATTGTCATTATTTAATCACACAGACGGCCAATCCTCTACCAGTTAATTCTACATTAGAAAAGTCCTCATTTTTCTTGAATGGGGTCTACTAATTCAACTTCCAAATGGATTCAAAGGAAATGGTCTACATTTTAGTTTTACTGAATTTTAAGCTTTATGTCTAAAATGCTAAAAGTTAGAATTAATAAGAGTACCTGTTTTCAGGCTTCCCTGGTAGCTCAGTGGTAAAGAGTCCACCTGCCAATGCAGGAGATATGGGTTCGATCACTGATCCAGGGAGATGCCACATGCTGAGGAGCAACTAAGCCTGTGAGCCACAACTGTGGAGCCTGTGCTCTAGAGTCTCGGAACCACAATTATGGAGCCCATGTGTCGCAACTACTGAAGCCTGTGTGCCCTGGAACCTGAGCTCCACAACAAGAGACGTCACCACAATAAGAAGACTGCTCATCTCAATTGCAGAATAGCCCCCACTCCCTGCAACTAGAGAAGAGCCTGTTACAGCAGTGAAAACCCAGAAGAGTCAAAAATAAATAAATAAATAAAATCAAAAATTAAAAAAGACTACCAGTTGTCTGAAAAACTAGTTTCGATCCCAAATGCATTCTGAATAGAAAACCAGAAGGCAGTAACTATAACAGCGCTTACAATATTAATATAAAAATTTATATGTACTATCAGACAGTTTAAGTTAATGACCCTATTTCAAAATATAAAAATATTGGAACTGAATACTTGGGCAAATACGTTCAAAGATTTCTGGCTGACACGTAGGAAACAGCTCCACTAAAATGGGTTTATCTGAAGTCTCGTCGGCAATGTGAATCCAGAGAAATGACCAAAAATCTTCACAGAGAGCTATATGGATAGAATATTAGAAGAAGTGAACAGAATGGATTGTGCACATATGAACACAGAATTATTCACTGAAGTGCATTTTATGACTTTCAATAGGAACTAAGACAATAGGAGGATCACTGAGTAACTTATGATGTAATATGAGACAGTCTGTAATGACGAAAAGTTATGAATGGAGAACTTTTAGTACTATGAGAACATTTTAAGAAAATGTTAAATGATACAAAATTTTATGTATATTATGATTCCCATTGTGTAAGATACTTTACTAGGGCGTAGGACATATTATATGTAACATAGGAGAGGGATTCCTCTCCTATGGCTCTGTGGTAAAGAATCTGCCTGCCAATGCAGGAGGCACAGTATTGATCCCTGGCTCAGGAATATGCCCTGGGAAAAAATGGCAACTCACTCCAATGTTCTTGCCTGGGAAACCCCATGGCCTGAGAGGGAGCTTAGAAGCATACTGTCCAGGGATCACCAAGAGTCAGACAGGACTTAGTCACTAAATAACAACAGATATATGATAGGAATACAGACACACATAGATGTGGTACATATGACATACACATGATATCACAGCTATGCATATATGTGTGATATATACATATAAAAGGGAGGAATAAAACACACTTTAATATTCACAGTGATTCTGAAGGAATTTTCCAAATTCCTAGAAGAATATATAGCTTTACTATAAAAGCTCAGGAAAGCACTCGAAGTAATTCTTTTTTTTCAAAATAATTCTTGATAATGTGGAAATACAGTAAAATGATGTTTAAAAATAAAACATGGAGACCTCTCCTGGTGATCCAGTGGATAAAGAGTCCACCTTGCACTGCAACAGGCACTGGTTCAATCCCTGGCCCAGGAAGAATCCACATGCCAAGGAACAGCTCGACTGTGTATCGAATTATGAGCCAGTCCTCTGGAGAGCATGTGCCCAGAGCCGGTGATCTGCGACGAAGGACATGGCAATGTGAGACCCACATGTGCCAAAGAATAAAGATGGATGAAAATTAAATGTTTTATCTAAAAATGGTTTATCTGAAGTCTCGTCGGCAATGTGAATCCAGTGAAATGACCAAAATCTTCACAGATATCTATATGGATAGAATATTAGAAGAAGTGAACAGAATGGATTGTGCACATATGAACACAGAATTATTCACTGAAGTGCATTTTATGACTTTCAATAGGAACTAAGACAATAGGAGGATCACTGAGTAACTTATGATGTAATATGAGACAGTCTGTAATGACGAAAAGTTATGAATAGAGAACTTTTAGTACAATGAGAACATTTTAAGAAAATGTTAAATGATACAAACTTTTATGTATATTATGATTCCCATTGTGTAAGATACTTTACTAGGGCGTAGGACATATTATATGTAACATAGGAGAGGGATTCCTCTCCTATGGCTCTGTGGTAAAGAATCTGCCTGCCAATGCAGGAGGCACAGTATTGATCCCTGGCTCAGGAATATGCCCTGGAAAAAATGGCAACTCACTCCAATGTTCTTGCCTGGGAAACCCCATGGCCTGAGAGGGAGCTTAGAAGCATACTGTCCAGGGATCACCAAGAGTCAGACAGGACTTAGTCACTAAATAACAACAGATATATGATAGGAATACAGACACACATAGATGTGGTACATATGACATACACATGATATCACAGCTATGCATATATGTGTGATATATACATATAAAAGGGAGGAATAAAACACACTTTAATATTCACAGTGATTCTGAAGGAATTTTCCAAATTCCTAGAAGAATATATAGCTTTACTATAAAAGCTCAGGAAAGCACTCGAAGTAATTCTTTTTTTTTCAAAATAATTCTTGATAATGTGGAAATACAGTAAAATGATGTTTAAAAATAAAACATGGAGACCTCTCCTGGTGATCCAGTGGATAAAGAGTCCACCTTGCACTGCAACAGGCACTGGTTCAATCCCTGGCCCAGGAAGAATCCACATGCCAAGGAACAGCTCGACTGTGTATCGAATTATGAGCCAGTCCTCTGGAGAGCATGTGCCCAGAGCCGGTGATCTGCGACGACAGGACATGGCAATGTGAGACCCACATGTGCCAAAGAATAAAGATGGATGAAAAAAAAATGATAACTTACAGGTTAAAAAAAAAAAAAAGGCTGGGGTAGAAATCAGCGTCATATGGCACATAGGGTCAAGATAACAGAAAATAATCAGATTTAACAATTAGAAGGGTCTATAGTGACTGACCAGCTGAAGAAAAAGGCCAAATTAATTGTGTTGAGAAGTAATCAGGAGGTAAGTTCGTGAAAACAACTAGTGTACATTACTTCTTCAAGGAGCTTGCCTGAAGAGAAGGAGAAAGAGAAGGAGAATACAGGAGTCCTGATTTCAGAGATTTTTTCCTTTTTAAAAGAGAAGACTAGACTATCTATTTGGGCTTCCTCTTGGCTCAGTGGTAAAGATTCTGTCTGCAATACAGGAAACCTGGGTTCAGTCCCTGGTTTGAGAAGATCTCCTAGAGGAGGGCATGGCAAGCCACTTCAGTGTTTTTGCTGGGGAAATTTCACGGACAGAGGTCCATGGGGTTGCAAAGAGTCAGACATGACTGAAGCACGACACACACTATATATCAAAGTATATTTATATGCTTTTATAGTAATCGCAGTCAAACAGAAAAGACTGTAAGATACACAAAAGGGTGTGAAAGAGACTAACTGGATCAAGGGCACTAAAACGTACCTATACAGAAATAAATCCCATTTTTGTAAGGAATTACACAGAAAAATACCCTGAAATATAAATTAAACATAAATGATCTCAATGAAGAGTCAGGTCTGCAAGGTATAATTTAGCACTGATACATTAACATATAGTCTTATCATACTTATACCTGGTCTGGCTCAGTCACTTTTATTGGGTTTTCCATAGTATCGCAGTTTTGATTTATGAAGATCCTCACAAGCAAAGCAGGAAAAACCTTTCTATTAGACCACGTCATTTCAAGTTGAGAAAGGGAAATCTTCTGGTGTCTAGAATATAAAAAGAAACAACATCCTACTTAATGTAGCATAGTATTTCAGAATTCTATTTTATTAGTGGAAAATGGTAGCCAGATGAGACCAAATCAACCCCTTCCACCAGTAAGTCATCTAAATTCTAACAGGAGTGAGATACAGACGTTAAAATTGAAAAGGCAATGGAGAATGAAAAAAAAAAGGGGCTTAGAGGTTAAAAAAAAAGGCTGGGGTAGAAATCAGCGTCATATGGCACATAGGGTCAAGATAACAGAAAATAATCAGATTTAACAATTAGAAGGGTCTATAGTGACTGACCAGCTGAAGAAAAAGGCCAAATTAATTGTGTTGAGAAGTAATCAGGAGGTAAGTTCGTGAAAACAACTAGTGTAAATCTTCTTAAGGAGCTTGCCTGAAGAGAAGGAGAAAGAGAAGGAGAATACAGGAGTCCTGATTTCAGAGATTTTTTCCTTTTTAAAAGAGAAGACTAGACTATCTATTTGGGCTTCCTCTTGGCTCAGTGGTAAAGATTCTGTCTGCAATACAGGAAACCTGGGTTCAGTCCCTGGTTTGAGAAGATCTCCTAGAGGAGGGCATGGCAAGCCACTTCAGTGTTTTTGCTGGGGAAATTTCACGGACAGAGGTCCATGGGGTTGCAAAGAGTCAGACATGACTGAAGCACGACACACACTATATATCAAAGTATATTTATATGCTTTTATAGTAATCGCAGTCAAACAGAAAAGACTGTAAGATACACAAAAGGGTGTGAAAGAGACTAACTGGATCAAGGGCACTAAAACGTACCTATACAGAAATAAATCCTTTTTGTGTAAGGAACTACACAGAAAAATACCCTGAAATATACATTAAACATAAATTATCTCAATGAAGAGTCAGGTCTTCAAGTTATAATTTAGGACTGCTAAATTAACATATAGTCTTATCACTACTTATACCTGGTACGGCACAGTCATCTTTTTATTGGGTTTTCCATAGTATCGCAGTTTTGATTTATGCAAGATCTTCACAAGCAAAGCAGGAAAAACCTTTCTATTGGACCACATCATTTCAAGCTGAGAAAGGGAAATTATTCTGGTATCTAGAATATAAAAAGAAACAACATCCTACTTAATGTAGCATAGTGATTTCAGAATTCTATTTTATTAGTGGAAAATGGTAGCCAGATGAGACCCAAATCAACCCCTTCTCACCAGATAAGTCACTCTATATACTTCTCACATAGAAAACTTAGTGAAAAACAGACCCTAACAATAATGGCTCAAAGAACATACACGTATACTTTTTAGTATAGACTTATTATACTAAAAAGTATAAATATATACTTTAGTATATTTAGTATATATATATATATATGTTATATATATAGTAAGTATATATATATTTATGAGAGTGAAATATAGGTAAATACCTACATTAGCTAACACATTTAAATGGAATTTTCTGTCTAGAATGCCCTATACATTGTCAAACTGTGTAATTACTTCCTGAAAGACTTGGATCAAAACTCACCTCCCTTAAGAAAAAGTCAATGCCACAGAATATTTTCTCACTACTAAGTGCTTATATATTTAATTCATACAATTTCCATGATATATTGCTCTATTGCCCTCACCTCAGTCTCATGTGTGTAACTTCAATTTTCCCCAAACATTCCAGACAAGGCCTGCATCTGGGCCTTCGCACTTGCTGTTCGTGTATATGAAATGTCTTCCTCGGATATCTGAGTGACTTTTTCTTCTTCAAGTTTTGCTCAGAGGTCACTTTCTGACTACTGTTAGCTCTAACCACCCTAGAGAAAACTGTTCCACTTATGTCCCATCCCATTTTATTTTTCTACCTACTATCAGCCTTATTACCTTTGAGTGTGCAATGGAATTTACTTTGAAATGTTTTAATGTTCAAGACCGCCAAACTGTTTAAAGGCTATCCATCATCTTTAAAAGACTTGAATTTCTAGTTTTATTCTTTCTTGGGTTGAGAGTGATTCCATCCACAATTTTCTCCACATCTTGCTCTCACAGCCTACAGTCCCAACTTTTAAAACCTGAACTTTTATGTGTTCCAATATTTATTTGTCTAAGGCATCCTCCATGTCCACTTTTATTTATATAATCTATCACCCGCTCAATTTGGCATGAAACCACCCTTGCAATTTGTTGAAATGGCCTTTTATAATTACAGCTCTACCAGTAGTATCCCTGCTCCCATTTGCAGGATTAGGTGTCTTGTGTGGAAAATGGTAGCCAGATGAGACCCAAATCAACCCCTTCTCACCAGATAAGTCACTCTATATACTTCTCACATAGAAAACTTAGTGAAAAACAGACCCTAACAATAATGGCTCAAAGAACATACACGTATACTTTTTAGTATAGACTTATTATACTAAAAAGTATAAATATATACTTTAGTATATTTAGTATATATATATATATATATATATATATATATATATATGACTGAAATATAGGTAAATACCTACATTAGCTAACACATTTAAATGGAATGTTCCATCTGGAATACTTTCCACGTTGGCAAACTGTGTAATTGCTTCCTGGAAGACTTGGATTGAAACTTACTTCCCTTAAGAAAAAGTCAATGTCATGGAATATTTTCTCACTACTAAGTGCTTATCTATTTAATTCATATAATTTCCATGATATATTGCTCTATTGCCCTCACCTCAGTCTCATATGCGTAAGTTCAATTTTCCACAAACATTCCAGACAAGGCCTGTATCAGGACCTTCGCACTTGCTGTTCTTGGATATGAAATGTCTTCCTCAGATATCTGAGTGACTTTTTCTCCTTCAAGTTTTGCTCAGAGGTCACTTTCTGACTACTGTTAGCTCTAACCACCCTAGAGAAAACTGTTCCACTTATGTCCCATCCCATTTTATTTTTCTACCTACTATCAGCCTTATTACCTTTGAGTGTGCAATGGAATTTACTTTGAAATGTTTTAATGTTCAAGACCCGCCAAACTGTTTAAAGGCTATCCATCATCTTTAAAAGACTTGAATTTCTAGTTTTATTCTTTCTTGGGTTGAGAGTGATTCCATCCACAATTTTCTCCACATCTTGCTCTCACAGCCTACAGTCCCAACTTTTAAAACCTGAACTTTTATGTGTTCCAATATTTATTTGTCTAAGGCATCCTCCATGTCCACTTTTATTTATATAATCTATCACCCGCTCAATTTGGCATGAAAACCACCCTTGCAATTTGTTTAAATGGCCTTTTATAATTACAGCTATACCAGTACTAACCCCTGCTCCCATTTTCGGTATTAGGTGTCTTGTGTAAATTTCCCTTCAGATTCTTCCAAAACATGACTAGTCCATTAAACATTACTAGGATCTGTGAGCCTAATATTGGATGTGACATAAAGTAGTGACTCCTTTTGTAATATGGTGAAAGAAATTGTAGCTCACCTCTGAAAAATCAAGAGTGTATGTGGAACACTCTTATCCAATGAAGGCGCATGCACCTTCTTTCCCAGTGGAATGAATTTAAGAGCTCCATACTTTTACAAAGCCAGAGTGGGAAGACCTACGGTTTCTGCTACAGGTGAGCACAGACAGCCATGATCAGACATCTGCCCAGATGTTTACATTTTCCAAGATTGGGTAAAAATAACAACACTCACAACAACAACAAAAATATTAATTAACTTCATAGAGCAGGCATATCTCCAAAATCTAAAAAGAAACTATAGTTTGTCCATAGCCACCAAGGAATCTGTGTAAACTCATAGAATTAAGTGGGTTCATTATGGAAAGAATGAAATTAATAAACTATTATACATCCTAAAAGGTCAGTATGCAATGAAATACTGTTTCTCAAACGTTGTGGTCTCAGGACCCCTTGACGGTAAAATTACCGAAGACCTCAAATAGCTGTGATTTATGTGGGCCATATTTATCAATGCTAAGAAACAGAAATACATATTCTTTTAAAACAATAACAATAAACCTGTTACATATAATAAAAGGTGCATTTTTCAAAATTTCCACATTTTCCAAAACCGAAAATGTAGTGGGATGTGTGGTATGGTTTTACATTTTGCAGATCTCGTTAGTGTCTAGTTTAGTAGAAGACAGCCAAAGAAATCATCTTTTCTTTGGCATTTATTCAGTCTGTTTCAATATACTTGACGCAGCATCTCAAATCGCCACACTATACTTCTGAGAGAATGCAAATTACAAAAATAAAAGATCAAGCCTTAATAGTATTATTATGAAAATAAGTTTAACATTGTGAATTCCTGAAAAGCTCTTGGAAATATCTAGGGCCCTTGGCCTTAGGCCTTGATAAGCAAGCTCAAGAA